>JAVQJF010004059.1:0-15231 GCA_036023855.1 Gadopsis marmoratus
CTGCTCAGCTGTTCAAACCACGGAGGAGGAACTGAGGCGCTTTTGAGCAGCTTTCTTCGCCCAAAGTCTGCAGAGGTTTAGGAACTGTCCCGTGAAACGTGGCGGGGTTTTAAAGCCTTAAGAGTTGTTTCTTGTTTTGTGCCGGAGACATGGCCCTGTCGCAGATACAGTGCCTGGACGACAACCACGTGAACCCGCGGACGAACGAGTCCAAACCGGACTTCCTCTACTGCGAAGACCAGCGGCTCGCGCTGGAGGCTCTGCTCCACGATGGCCGCGAGGCGTTTTTTAAGTACTTGGAGGCTCGCCGCCTGCGGGGCTTCCTCTCGGACCCGGAGCTGGAAGCTCTTTCCGGGGCGGTGGAGCCCTATGACCCGGGCTCGGTGCTCTTCCCGGGGAATGTCGAGGACGACGAGCCGCCGCTGTCGCTCCACTACTGGCCCGAGCTGTCGGACACGTCCGTCCCGCACATGGACCTCGGCTGGCCGGACAGCGATGCTTACCGGGGGGTGACGCGCACCACCATGTACGCGCAGCCACCGCTGGAGGGGCAGGCGCACATCAAAGAGATTGTCAGGAAGATGATTGCGCAGGCGCAGAAGGTATGTTGACCACCTGTGGACAGAAGGTGTTTTAATGTGTTGAAACTATGTCCAGTCTGCTGAAGCCACGACGTTCACGTTGTAATTTAATTAGGCCACATATAAACGGCTCCCTCCAAGTAAGCAGCACACTAAGTTTAAGGTCTCTGTTTGTGCCCCCGTCTGCTGAAGGATGAGATATAGGCCTTTAATATGTGTGTGTTTCAGCAGCCTATCTGTGCTGTCCTGAATCAATGGGTGTCTGGGGTGTTGGGTTCCAATAATATAAAAAAAAAAAAAAAAAAGCTTGGAGGCTTCTTAAAAGGCCCGAATGACCTCTGAATTTTGAGGATTCATCGACCCCCGTACTTCTCGGACCTGCTGTGGATATTAAAAAGATGAACTGTAATGTGGTCATAATGTTACCACGGTGGCTCCCAGTCAGTCAGTGTGAGGTCAGAGTACAGACGGCCGACACAAGGAGACGATCGGGAGCAAAGTGCAACCTGATTCAAGCTGCTTTATGAGGGGAAAGTGTGTGTGTGTGCCGCTGCCTGTTCACGCAGCAGAAGGCACAGGTTTACGACATGTTTTCTTAGCAGCTGTTCTCAGTGGCACGTGTCATCCTGTGGGCATTTTCCTGAAGCGCTTCAGGCAGAAAATAAATGATATGTTATATACCGGTGACTGGGGAGAACACCCATAACTCTGTCTTTGGGGTTCTATTGGGAAACGTGTGTTCACTTTTTTATTCAAACCTGTGGACTAACTTCCATTTTATCGGTTCCAGCAGAAAAGGGCAAACGCTGTATTATATGTTCATGTACAAGTATACTCAATGACTTCAACCCAGAGGCCTGATCATCCGGCATTGTAATGTGTAAAGTGTGCGTATGTATTTACATGTTTAAACTATGTACGAGCGTATTTGTGCAAGAGTTTTTTGTTTTTTTCCCCCCATGTGTGTGATGCATGGTTGTGTGTTTGTCTCCAGGTAATAGCAGTGGTGATGGATGTTTTCACCGATGTCGACATCTTTAGAGATTTGCTAGACGCTGGTTTCAAGAGGAGGGTTTCTGTCTACATCCTGCTGGAACGTACAACACTACCTCATTTCCTGTCCATGTGTCAGAGGGCCAATATGCACGCCGGGCACCTCAAGGTGAGCCAGTGTCACCCACGTGATCATTTTGCACAGCGGCCCGACAAAGAGCAAAGCTTAGTTGTACTTAAAGTTTAAAAAAAAATAGTCAAACGATCCATATCCACCACTGGCCCCCTGGGGAGTCAGTGTATGCTCGGTAGATTCCGTGGCAAATTTCTCATTAGATTTTTATGTTTCTTTTGCACAAGTGAGCATTGTAGGCTGGTGGTTAAACCCATTAACGTTCATCCTGCAAGGAACATACCCATCTCATGATAACCAGAATACACTGACAGAAAGTGAAAGTTAATTATCAGTTGTGTAGCGGCAAAATGTTTTCGTTCTTTCATAGAAAGTAAATGTTTCACTGATGGAAAGTCAACCTTTGGATTCGGTGGGGGGGGGGCATTTCCGGTTGTTTAGTATTGCAGACATGTAATTTTGACTGAAATACATCTGTAAGTTACTGTTGTAGAACACGCGTACAAATTATCTCGTCAAAGACAGACAAGAAACTGAAGTTGAGATTTTCGTTCTGCATGGATAAGTGAGAGCACACGCCATCTCGCCCTCTCTCTCATATAGACAACCCGAAAAACCCTTCCAGCTGGCACAGTACCACAGATAGATCATGCCTCATTGTATCTACCTTCAGTGTTTCATTACATAATTGGCTGGCTACCATGAAAAACACAAGTTATAAATCACATATTGGTCATGTTGGGACACGTAGAAGTACATTGGAGGGAAAAGTGTATCTTTAGTGAATTACATAAATCTTTTGATCAAGCTGCCAAGCCACCAAACCATGATTGTTTTTACACAAGTCAGCCAATATGAACATCTCAGGTGAGCAGTAGTCGACAGGCTTTTAGTGTTTAGCACTGAACAGTGCATTTTTTGGTAGGTGGAAGTCGGACGCGCTTGCCTCGGTGTTGCTGCGTTGTTCCTCCGTCCTCTAGAAAATCCAACATGCAGCAGAAGCAGTGTTGAATCATTTCCAGAAAGGCTCCCAATGTGCATCATTATCTTCAAAGTGATCTTTACTGTTGGGATATACAGAGGTTTAGATTCAGCATTTGGCAGGCAGAAGTGAGACGCCGACGATCAAGAGACGTTTATAGAAACACACAGACAGACAGGGTATCACAAATGCATAGCTGGCTGGACAGACACTATTGACACACACAGAAATACAAGAACAGGCACTCGCTCCCGTCTGCCAGTTAATGCCTTGGATGACTTGCAGTGAAACACAAAGGCAGTAACAGCCTGACAGAATTCCAGTACCATCTGTGTCTGGATTTCACGCAAACGAGCAGAAAATGCTACAGTCTCATGTGGCAGTTTGTGCTTTATAAACATATGACAGCTACACATAAATGACTGAAGAGGCTGTTGGACAGGTGTTTTCTTATGGCATTGGCAACTGTCAGGGATTTTGTTGTTTGTCCTTACAAGGGGATGGCACAATCATGTTTTCTGCTCCCAAATCCAAGTACATGTCATGGGTGTGCAATGTCCCGGAGGCAGGGAAAGGACCCAAGAGCAGACAGCACAGGCAGACGGGATCAGTACAATGATTTATTTGCAGTAAATGAGCTGACAGGCAGGCAGAAAGACAGGCAACAGGTAAGTCCGGAGACAAAAGCACGAGGAACATCCACAGGGGCAACACAGGACCTAAACACAGGGCAAGCATTAGTACGAACAGAGACGCAGACTGGATGAATCGACAAAAGAAAGGAACGTTTAGATAGATAGATAGATAGATAGATAGATACATAGATAAGGGACTAACGAGGGAATCGGGCAGGTGAGCACAGGAACACAGGTGAATCTAATCGAAATAGCCAGGAAAAGAACAACGACAGGAAGTGAAACTAGAACATATACACACGAGGATAGAGTGCCAAAATACATCGTGAAATGAAGCTAGAGCATATAATGGAATGTTACAGTGCAGAGTGCAAACCTGCCTGCCTACATAGATTCAGCTGCACAGTGTACACTTAGCCTCAGGTTGCCTTGCATTTAAATTAGTCAAATATTTGGTAGTAGAATGGCTATGTGTTAAGAAAATACAGCTTTCCTTTAAGGGTTTCCTATTTTGTACAATAGTCTGTGGTGGCTTCCCATTGAGTGTTAAATCTTGCGAGAATACATGAAAAGCCATCATTGTTTGAACCCAAACCTCATTTGTATCTATCTATCCATATCTCGGCTGTATACTCTGTGTGTGTGCTGGGGTGCACAGGAGGCATTTATTGTGGTCCGTGATGAATCACATGCTGCTGGTTTGAGTCACTGGGGAGCAGCTTTTGGAGCAGAGCCTATTCTGCCAGAGAAAACTGTATTATGTCACTGTGGCCACTATGTGTCATCTGCAAGCAGTAAGTGACGAGGGGAGTAGGTGGAGGAGTGGATAGACAGGATGGGGGGAGGAGGAGCAGAGGAGTGGCAAGATGAGTATGTAGGCAAGGAGGTGCCAGATTCTTATCACTCTTCAGTCGTCTGAGGGGGGTTTCTGGACAAGTTTACAACCCCATAACAGTGACTCTTCCCTGTCAGATGTGTACTGAGAGTATTTTTGTAAAATGAACAAATCCACCATGTCTCAGTTAGTTGGGATGTTGTTCTCGCTTTGCTGTGTACGCTGGTTGTATTTTCACATAACATTCCTTCTAGGACAGCTTAAGCACTCATCACCCACAGTTTGCGCACACACACGGAAATGAAGTTTTCTGATTGGATCTAATCGGTTAGCCAAAGGAATGTACCGAGGCACAGAGAAAGTGAAGGGTGGAACCAAAGGAGGGACGAAAACACGTGTTTCTACCGTGAGAGGAGCCACGCCACGAATAATCTTCAGCATCAAGACAACTGGTTATAGTTCCTGGCAGGTTAAGACAGTTTATTGAATAGAAGAGCAGCAGAAACACACCACACAGAATCCTCGCCCCTAGAAGATTTGTCCATTTACTGTAAGATAGAAAGAAACGCAAATCAAAAGACAGAAAATACAGTCACGCTTGCGCATTAGATGCAAATCACATTTTCCATTCCACGTTGTAGCTCTCTTGCCATATTTTGGAATTATAGTAATTTTGGGTTCTGGCTTTTGTTGCATGGTTTGCTATCTCACATTTCTTTACATTTTTTCTTTACATTTTTATTAACAGGCAAAATTAACCCCATATTTAAGGCCTATTATTTACACCTTGCAGGGAAAAAAACTTGTAAACACCTGCATCACATGATATTTCCTGACTGTTTCCAAGTTTACCACCTGAACACTCCAGTAAACAGCTGTGGGCAAGCAGTGGGTTATGGGATACCGAGGGCCGCAGTAGATGTCCTCCAAATTATGTCACAAAAAGGGCTGCATTTCTCTGGCAGGAGCTTTTAAAATATGGACTTCAGAGAATCCGGCCCCAAAATCAGGATGCAGCATTTGAATTTTTGATATTCATTAAGTACAGATACTGGCAAGCACAGCTGTACTAAAGAAAGAAAAGAAGGAAGGAATGAAGGAAGAAACAAAGAAGGGAGAAGTGAGTCAGAGTGAAAGAACTGACAAAGACTTGATGGAGAAAGTGTTTAGCTCAAGATACCTTTCATGTGTAAGCTCTTATTTGAAGCGTTGTCTTGTATGACTACAACAACAAATACTGTACCGCCCATTTATTGAATGTCAGTTAAATGTTAGCACGCCACTCATTAAATATGTTGCTGTACATCTATACCATAACACCTGTAGGCCTGTCTGGCTTTGTCTACACAATGTGCACAATGCAACACTAAATATACACTAAATTCTAAAATGTATGATGATAAAGATTGTGTTTCCCTCAAGGGAAATGGAAACTTTTTCATAAAGTAATCTTGTCAACAACAGTTTTGTTTGCGGACAGAGATCTGACCCCTGCGGGACACCATATTTTAACTCGGGGACCTCAGACACAAGTGTTTTTCACAGTATAGGTGGTGGTGGTGGGAGGGGTTCATACACAGATGAGCAAACCAGGCAAGTTCCAACAAAGACCAAAGTTTTGTCAAGACAATCTGAGAGAATGGTGTGGCGTCAAATGTAGCACTCAAATCAAGTAAAGACAAGACAGAGATGAAATCAGAATCCATGGCAATTAACAAGATTTAATCACAGTACTTACATTGGATGTGGTATGTGTAATTACTCAGCAGTTTGAAAATGTGGAGAGATTTTCTGAAATGAAGGCAGGCAAGTGGTATGTTTGGCTATAGGGCTTTATAGGGTTTTAGTTCAAGACATTTGAAAGGTGACTTTATTTGTCCTAACTAGTAGCTAACATGTCCTTTATAGGTGATACTGTGAGCATGCTTTCTCTAAGAAAGTAATCACATTACAGTAGTTAGTGGACGGATCAGGTAAGACCATACACAGGTCTATGAAGTATCCCTGCCTTTTTTCTTTTTATTTATTTATAGCCTGACCATCAGTCAGCCAATAAATATTCAAAAGGAGGAAAAGGTCACCTCATAAAATCATAAAAATAACGTTTGATCTTTTGCATGCTTGACCCTAGATGCCATGAATATTTGTTGTGATTGTATTTTCCTCTTTTCTTGACTTAAAATGTTGAATTGCCGCAATGTTGCATGAAAGTACAAGATAAAGTAATCGCTGTCGTTGTGTTACAAACCTATATCACACAGGTCAAAGATTATAGAGTTAGCTCTGAATCTGGAGACGGTATGACATGTGTGCTCTTTGTGCGTGCTACAGCACCTTCGTGTACGCTGCACAGAAGGAGTGGAGTTCTACACTCGGTCCTGCTCCAAGGTCAGAGGGCGAATGGGACACAGGTTCATGTTCATTGACGGAGACAAAGCTGTGTCTGGGTCATACAGGTCAGTGCACTCTCGTGTGTTTGTTTGTGGGTGTGTGTGTGAGTGTGAGGAGAGAAAGAGACGGTGAAAGAAACAGATTATCTCCGTGTGCTCCACCTGTCTTTGTTTCTATGATTGTTGCACGAATAAAGAATGCACTGTGTCTGTTACTGTTCAGTAGCGTTCTCTACATACCAGACAAACAGGTTGTAAATGTATCCAGTGTACAAGAGCAAAAAGTGCAGTCCCTAAGTAACTGGACAATGACGCATTCACCTTTGGCTCAGGTTAGTCTGAGGCTGTTCTCACCCACATCAGATGAGCTCTGTAGCCTTATGTATGTTTTCAATGAAGAGGTGTTTGTTTCGTGATATTCTGGTGTGCTTGAAAGTAGCCTAACGTGGCATTCGCTGTGTGTTCTGCAGTTTCACTTGGATGTCATCGCGGCTGGAGAGAAATCTCATCACCGTGGTTACAGGCCAAGCAGTGGATGCCTTCGACAGGCTGTTTCGCTTCCTCTACGCGACGTCCAGCTCGGTTGACATCCGGCAGGTCGCCACGGAGCCTGAACCTGAACTGGAGCCCCTCCCACAGCCAGCCACAGTGGCCCCTCCTTCTGCTGCTCTTGCTAGGAAACTGTACAACCCCAAATACGCCCTGGTTACTTTAGGCAACCACAGCCCCAGCCCCACCCTTTCTGCTGGTGAAAAGATCCCCAAAGAGACCAAAAATCCAGAGGTCTTAGAAACCAAGAAGAGGAGGCGGAGGAGGGGTAGTAAAGATGTCGTAAAGGAGGCTCCACCCATCCACCCCGGACTCACCAATCTAGAGAAAGCATGCTTGATGGCATACCTGCCCACCTGGCCAGAGCCTGACCCCCCCAGTGACGTGATTGGGTTCATTAACATTCGCGATTCCAGCAAACCAACTCAGGTCCACCTACAGAGATCTGAGATGTTTGAAACCAGCCAGGCGATCAGGTTTAGCAGTCCATTCAGCATGCCTAAGGAAACCCTACCGGAGGTTGCCAAGCCCAGACAACTCACTGCTAAACATGAGGAGATGAGTAAACTCCAGCCAGCACAAGAGGCTGAAGAGGCGGTGGTAGACGGAGCTCAGCCAACACAACTCAATGCAGGGGCTGGTGACGTCAGCAATAAAGCAGAGGCACCTGAAAAGAACACACCTGCATCTGGACCAAAGCTTGACTCTGACAAAGACACTACTAAGACTCTTAACAATGAGAATACACTGCATTCAAACACACCCACCAACCAAGATGCAGGCCACAACACCACACCTCACCTCAACGCACACGCACCTCCCCAAACCAGCAGCAAAGCGTCCTCTCCTACCACTGGGAGGCCCTCACACACAGCGCCATCTGTCACTACAAACAGCCCTAAGCCTGCCTCCCCACCTGGACCAAACATGGAAAAAGAAGCAGAAACGACTTTAAACACACAAAGTGCTGTTGTGTACAGTACCCGAACCGCGCAGCCGCCTGGCCCCACTGACTCGAACTCAAATACAGAACAACAGACACAAACAGAGGCAGTGCCGCCACATACTGATTCACACACACAGGCTGTTCAACCACAAAATTCCTCTGAAGTTGCTCCCAAAATCCAGATGCCGACCGTCAACAGCTACTTGTCCTCCTCTTCTACCTCTGCCATGCGCTCTCAGTCTGTCAGCTCCACCTGCCTTTCTGAAAACAACAACGTATCCATTACTACAAACACAACTACCAGTGCATGTGCTCCTTTGTCCTCCATCAGCTCTCTATCTTCACCTCCACTTACCTCTTCTTCTACAACTCTCAATCCTCCCCTCCCTTCTCCCTCAGCATCCCCATCTTTGACCTCAACCCCTCCCATTCCTAAACCTCGTACCATCCAGCTGGTTATCAAAGATGGCGTCACCAGCAATGGCCTGAAGCTGCCGGAGTTCAGTGTCGTCACGAGGCCTGGGACCAGCACAGGGCCTCTGGTGGTCCACAGTGAGCCCGCTGTAGCAACCGCGGTGCAGACGTCACCAGAAAAAGAGACTGAGTCTGTCCCAGAACTGCAGAACAACAGTGGAAGCAAAACAGGAGCGCAAAAAGCTGCAGAGATCACAGGACATATTGGAGAAGCTCCACAACAACAACAACAACAACAGCAACAACAGAGTGGGACTTCCCTCGAGACAAAGAATGAGGAAGCAGTTGGACTTCATGATGACGTGGTCTCAGGAAACAACACAGAAGTGCAGTCGGATGTTTTGATTACTGATGCACCAAAGGAAGAGAGCGTTATTATTCATGAAATAATTCCAAACGATGTTGAGCCCGAGACTTTGACGTCCGTAGACTGCAAATTAACTCCACTGACAGACTGTGTGGCCACAGTGCGGACGGAGACCAAGGCTCCAGAAAGAGCCCTAACAGGCTGTGAGTTTGTGCCAAATGAGAACAGTACAAATGCGACACCATGCAAAACATACCGCGCAAGAGAAAATGAACTTCAGAGAATATCATATTGTGAATTACCTCCACATGATATAGGTGTATTAGAGACTGTGGACCCTTCAAAAGCTCCAGCATGCACTCTCGCTTCTGCCACGCACAGCAAACACGTATCCAAAGACAGCGTTGGTGATAGCGTACACGCATCTGCCGCAGACACATCTGGACAACAAGGTAATGCCAGTTTCACACCAGCACGCTGCGCAGACAGCGCGCCAAATACCGCAATACACGACACACACGGCACCTTTCCAGAACAAATTAAACTGAAAGCACAGGAGTGCACAGACACACCGGAAAAGTGCCTGCGCTTACATCCCTCCAACGCGCACACGCCAGACTTGCTTTCACCGGCACCTGAGAGAGAATCGCAGCCACTCGCAGCTCTCATGCGCACTCCACCTACAGATGGATTTCCTCCGTGCGCGCCCACCGCAGACTCGCGAACGCACACGCCGGGTACACGGTCATTGACTCCAGACCTTCGAACACCTACGCCTGTTAGTGACGGCTACGTCTCACCTCTCTCCACCACCTCAGAGGAATATTATGAGTGTAGTGACTCTCCTTTCCACGAGCCTGCTGTTGATCGAGTGGCTCACTGCAACCACGGCAAGACAGAGTATCGTGTCAGCCTCGCACACACAAATACTCCGAATGCTACAACCGTTACCACTAGCCATGCATGCACAAATTATAACAATCGTGCTGCTACGTTAGGCACTGCCGACAGAAATACCCCTAGCAGTGAAACACAGAGTTTGTCTGAGCCTGCTATAGTCTCCTCTTCCGCTTCTTTACTTGAGAAGAAAGTGAAAATGGGGGAGGAGGGGGGACCCGCAAATGAAGAAAATGGGAGAGAAGTGGATGAAGAGGTGAGAAATCCGAGTGTGGCAGAGAGGAGGACAGAGAAAGATTCCCAGGGGACAGAGAGGAGAGGCAGCGAGGACGCTAAGAGAACAGCAGACCATTTTAAACAAGGCAAAGATTTGACAGAGATAGTAGACAAAAACAAGGAGGCCCAAGCCCCTAAGAGAAAGAGGGTGCTAAACCAATCGGCAGCAGAGAGACCAGTCGACAAAGTGACTCCAGGAGAATTAACCAATGAGGGATCAGAGCCAAAGCGACTGTCCACAGGTGACCTTAAACCAAAAAAGGTTTCTTCTGAGGGAGAGCGACCAGACAAAAAGAAGGCAGGGGACAGGGCGGCACTAGGCCCCAGTGGTGTGGAGAGCAGACTCAGGCCCCAATCAACCAATGAGACTGAGGGCCAGAAGGTATGAACAGTAAGGCAGCAGATGTTTTCATCTTTTATATTCAAAATAATTCTCCTCATCACACAAAAATAAGCCACCATGCAGGATAATCTAACCAAAATCATTTGTACTTTTTAATTTTCTAATCACTTTGCAGTATTCTGTTCAGCGTACACCAGTGACATAAAGGGTAAGCACAGTTTATCCACTTTCTGAGGAGTCATCCTGTACATCCTTAACTATATTCAATTAAAACAGTAGTGAAGTAGTGAACGTAGTTTAGCTGGGTTAAATGAAGAGAAAGCATTTCATCCCTCCTATTTGTGTTTCCTTGATTAAACCTTTGTAGTTAGTGACTTTCATAAACTCTTTGCACATCTATCTATCTGTCTGTCTGTCATGTGAGTATGCACCAACAGAGCGTCACATAGAATGTGTGAATTAAAGTGACACTTTTAATGAAGCGCAGCGTGCGTTCAGACTGATTCAGTATTGATGAATCTGTAAAAGATTGATAGCTTCACATTTATTGGTGTAGTTTAACTCACCGCTGACCTGAGTCTACGCTTTTTATCTGTCAATGAGCCTGACTTGAACTCAGTTCAGTCATGCAATATTAATAACAGAAGTGACAGTAAAGCAGATCGTACATTTGCACCCAAGCTTTTATGTCACTCTGCAATGCATTTGTGAGTGTAAACATGTTGGGCTGTGTTGTAGATAAGTTGCCAGCCCACTAATAGAATATCATATGATAAATTGGTGTCTGCTGAAGTGTTAAAATAAATAGTCAAATGTATTGATACCGATATATAGATTATATGTTGCTTCTTATCCATTTTCCTCTCTTCTCTCTCTTTTCTCTAGCGTTTGCATATTCCTCCCAGACCCCCGCGAACACAGAAGCAAGACAGTGGAGCGTCCTCCACTTCCCGACCACCCAGACCCCCTCAACCCCTCTCATCCTCCCAGTCTTTGGGGGCTCGTCCCTGGGGAAGCTGTCGGTTGAACCAAGCAGAAAGCAAGGCGCTCCACGGTAGTTTCCAGGTCTTGGGTAACACCTCATCTCCTCGCAGACTGCCGTCCAGACCACCTCCTCCAGTGACAGCATTTTCTGTCAGGTCTGCAGCTGGGCAGAAGATGGATGAAGTCTCCCGTAGCCAGCGGAGCCTCCTCTCTCGACAGCCTCTAACAGTGCAGGGCAGGACGAGAGCTGGACAATCCCTGAATCAACATCCCTTCCCGAAACCCCAGGCATCCTTTCTCCACACACACTCTAACTTACAGCAGCAGCTCCATCCTCATTCTCAGAGCCAGACCGCATCAGCGATGGAGGCACACTGCCAGGAAGAAGGAAGGGCTCCATTTAGCATCACTTATAGGAGGATATACAGCCTTAAGGGCCTGAAGGACAAGATGAGCAAACTGCCGGCACAGAGCAAGAGAAGCAGCGCCAGCTCTCTGGTACAGGGACGTAGGAGCATGAGCTAGTTTGGTACCGTCAGTCATCCTGGCCTCAACGCTTATGTTACTGTGACACATCAAGATAAAGAAAGGCCAAGTTAAAATATCCTCCATGAAAAGGGCTTTATGAATTTGTGTCCCAGTATGTGTTCTGTGAAAGAAATGCCAGTTTTCATCAGCATCTGTCCTGTTAACACAGCATAGATTTGGCTCTGCACCTTTTTCTTGCTGACTTTTTACATGGATAATTACAGAGTTTGTCTTCCATTTATTGCTGTTACTTTTTCACCCGACTGGCCTCTTTTGTCCCATATGTTTGTGTGGAAATGTGGATATTATATGTTTAAATTGTTTCAATGGCCAAACTAAATGAACAACCAAGACCATACAGTATGTAAAGCACATATAAACCCAGAGGTCTGTTTTTTACTTTGGGTGTTTCACTTGCTGCACATTACAGTAGGTAGGCTGCTTTGACCTAGATCAACTGTGCATATACTGTGGATTGAGCAAAAACCAAAGCAGCTACTTCCTGGATTAAGTAGGATACACATTTAGTGAAATATGTTAAATCAACCTTTTCCTCTTTTTTTTTTGTACTCTCTCTTTGTGTCATTTTATATAGAAAATTTCAAATGTGGGTCTTCTTTGCTTACAGTAATATGGCATCTATATGGTATCTGTATATGTGACTGGGATTCATCAAAATGTACATTAATAGAGTTTAAAATAGGTACTATCACAAGTTATTTTTTTACATGACAATGTAGACACACACTGTATTTAGAGAAAGTCACAGACGGCCTCTTCCAACTTGGTGTTACAGAGATTCCCTTTACATTCTGTAAGTGGAGAAATCAGTAAATGTGAAAAGTGGCTGACCTCATGACAGGTCAATAATAAAAAAAAGTACCGTAACAGTTTATATTGTGTTTATATGAGTTGAGTGGGAACATTTGGGAACGTTTGTACTATAACAAGCCGAGCACAATAAACAGCAGTCAGGACAGAGCCGTCACTCTGAAGACAGATGCAGATGTTCTGCAGATTATAACAGTGAACAAGGTGGTGCCCTGGAGTTTCTCTGAAGGAAAGTGGAAATGCGCAGGGCAAATAAACTTGACAATGACATCAATGAAAGGCACTTAAGTTCACATATGTTGTTAGGTCGAAAAAACAAAAAAACAACTTGCAAAGCTACAAATGAGACGAGCTCCAGTCTGTTCGGGAGAGAGACAATGAATTTGTGGTGTTGCTGAGTGTTTGCTTGTGTCTTTACTGCTAAACCAGCTTTATTTGACTCTGTTCATTTTGTTTTTGGTTGGATTTTCTCAATCTGTCCCAAAGAGAGGTATTCAGATAAAAAAGATTTCTCCCAGTTGGTTGAATTCAGTTGTGTTTTATGTTGTGTTTAAAATATAGATTATTCGTTTTTATAAGACATAGATTATGAATCATGGATGGCTGCCCTTTGGAGCTGTGAACGGCTGCTCTGCATGCCGACTGCGATACTTACAACTTGACAGTGCAGAAGGGGAGAAAATGTACGAAACATCTGATTTATCACGTATCGCGTATTTCTTCTCGCTTCAGACCTGTCGAGAGCAAGCGAGCACAGATACTGTACAGACCCACGATGCCTCTGCACTTTTGCAAGCTTCAGTCCTCTTTCACAGCACGTCGCAATTCTGCAAATATCAGATTTAATCCATCTCAGACACGGTTGTGAGTTGTGGACAAATTTCCAATAGTAAGCACCACATTTAAGATCCCAAAGGGATTTTTCAATAAGATGTTGCCTAATGTTCAGCCACAAAAGATTGTTCTGAAAAAGTGGTGAGGTTTTGTGATTTGCGTAAGAAATCCACAGCTGAGGTGTGATGGTTTGCAGATTATTTTCACAGTTTAAAAACAAAATAACTGAAACAACAGACTCGGGTTTGTTTAAAGTTCTCTCTCTGTCTGCTGTAAAAGGTGATGGCATGCAAGCAGAGACGAGCGATACATCCACCGCCTGAAGGACTCATCTGAATTTGCATTTTTTAGTTCTTAGTAATGGAAAGCGATATCTCCTTATTGAAGGTTAGCATGGCGCGCAAACACATACTGTACATGCACACACTAACTTTCACACGCTTCTAACTGTCACTGATGTCACCTCTGTGACTACACCTGGATATGACTCAGAGGTGACAGCAGTATGTAACCATAACATCAGTAATAGATTTAGATATTTGAGATATAATATTAATTTAAACGTCTCTGCAAAATAAAACCAAATAATTTTTTGAGAATACAATGCATGCGTACTACATGGGCTGGACAAAGAAATGAAACAGTTGATGCTTACACATGCTGATACAAAGGTTAATCGTATTTGGATTATGGAATAGGTCGAAATTTTGGAAAATTCACTTATTTGCTTTCTGGTGGAAAGTTTGACAACAGGATCAATGCCACGTTCATATCTGCTAGTTAAATACGAAGCGACAGCCAGCTGCTGATTACCTTTGTGTAGCAGTTACTTTTTCCAGTCTTTAACACAAACTCTCTCCAAAATTATCAAAATCCACAAAACGGCTCCTGTAAAGATCCCAGGTTAACATGTTATATCTCATTTATTGGAGTTGGATGAGAAGATTGATGCCACTCTCATTTTTGTACCACAAATATGAAGCAACAGCCAGATGCCAGTTGGCTTAGCACAAAGACTGGAAGCAAGGGGAAACAGCTAGCCTGGCTCTGTTTGAAGGCAGTTGTTGTTTAATTCGTACAAAAACCGAAGTGCAAAAATAACAATTTGCCATTTTACAGGATTTTTGTTCCCGACCATTTCATTGGCTGGGAACATTGGAATCACTGCGTGTTGCAGAGCCAGTTGCTCAGAGCCAATTAATAGTCCAGCACATAATAAGCCCCCCGCAAATTGACCACTTGCCATTTTTAGACTTCGGTTTTTGCACGAATTAAGCAACAACCACCTTTAAACAGCTAGCCATTTCCCATGGCTTCCCGTCTTTGTGCTAAGCTAAGCTAACTGGCGGCTTACTGTTGCTTCAAATTTATGGTGCAAAAATGAGAGCGGTATCAATCTTCTCATCCAACTCTCGGCAGGAAAACAAATAAGTGTATTTCTTAAAATGTTGACATTTTCCTTTAAATACCAATTAGCAGCATTTGTCAGCTATGAAAGAGGTCTGACAATCATCATTTTGATTTTAAAATGCTTTTAAAACAACATGAAACACTGCAAAAGTCATTCTGATTATATTATATTTTGTATATGCCAAACATTATATATATATATATATATATATATATATATATATATATATAATATATAAATTAATATTTTATTTAAAAACAATATAAAAAAAGTATATAAGTTTTTTTGTTATTTAGTGGTGT
>JAVQJF010004062.1:0-11577 GCA_036023855.1 Gadopsis marmoratus
GAGCTGCTGAAGACAAACAGGCTTCACTGTCACAGATTGTGGACTGAATGTTGACTTCACTGCAACGAGGCGAGTTTCAGAACCTCGTTGATCAGTTGTCTTTTTTAGATTTAGCCAGTCAGCTGATCACCTGTCAAACACACAGGTTGCCAACAACATGTCTAAGACGTGTTCAGGCCTCACGGACGGTTCTATCGTGCAGCGGTTTCTCTGTTACTCCCCCTAGTGGACAGAACTGCGGTGGGACTGGAAACACTGCAGAGGGAGAAGCTGCAGCCATATGAATTAGAAAACAAACTAAAAACAGCTGCAGTGTCTCTGGACAGTCGTTACAGCTGGAACATGTGTTGTAGTTCATCTCTAGCTGGACCATTTTCTGACAGTGTCGGCTCCACAATGGAGCATTCTGATTATTATGGAGTCTAACATCATTCTTGCAAATCATTTTTTTGTTTAAAAATGGCATGTGCTAATGTGTACAGAGAAAAATAGTCATGAGAGAAAGTGAGAGCGATACAGAGAGTTTTTTGGCACCAGGCCTTTCTTGTGAGTACTTCTATAGTGTTATTCTAGAGCACTTGTTATAACAAGATATAAAGTGTTGCTGTAACTTGGTATCTGATATGATGCTGCTGCAGTGCAAACTATTGATGGGTGTAATGCATTTGTCAGCCCCCCCACCCAATATCACGACCAGCCATCACTGCTCCTGATAGTATATGTAATGTAAATGTTGCTGCACTTTCCTAATAATTACCTAGGACATTTCCTGGAAAGAGTTATGTACTTTTGAACTTATTATAAAGGGAAATACAGTTCAGTTCTGAGAATGGTATTGAAGTTCAGTTTGGTGTGTTGAGTATTAGGAGCAGTGGAAAGAATGGCTTTAATCTTGGAAGGAATGACAAGAAAACGGATCCATGAGATCCATTTAAACTAAAGGAAATCTTTATTTTGGGCCGCAACTAATGATTATTTTCAGTATCTATTAGTCTGGAGATTATTTTCTCTATTAATCAATCAACTGTTTAGGCTATAAAATGTAAAAAAAAAACAAAAACCCAAGATGACTTTTGGTCAGACATGCCTTGTTTTGTCAGACCAAACATCCTAAAACCAAAGATATTCAATCAACTACTATACAGGAAAAGAAAAGCAGCAGATCCTCACTTTTGACAACTGAATGTTTGGTGATTTTGCTTGAAAGATAACTCAAACGATTAATTGAAATCGTTTCAATTACGACAAATCGTTTTAGCTCTATAATTATATATTACTAGGAGCTTTATTATCCTACATATCTGTTGTATTGCCTGTAGAGATGCTTCATTCATGCATGTTCAGCTGACCTGCTGTGCGCTCACTAATAGACCCCACTAGCCTTTTTTCTCACCGTCTCACTTGGAGAATGTGTTGTTCCGCCCTCTTCCGTTCTGTGCACTATGAATGAAGATTGAGAGAGGCTTTGTCTTGAGCTTTGCTTATTCTATAGAAACAAAGTGAAAAGGGCAGTATGGAACTGGTCCCTTCAAGTCTAGAAGTGCCATGTTGTTTCTAGTGATAGCTATACTTATCATGAACTAATAGACTAATGAAATGATGGTACAACAAACAGTTGTTTTTGTATATTTAATAAAGTAGAACAATAAAGAGCAAACAGAGTCAATCTATTCAGCTGAAGGACAGAGCTCAAACTGAGTTAATGAGTCTGATCCCGAAGGCCAGAAACAGTCATACTTATAGTTACAACTTGGCATACGGGAGGAGCATCTATCAACCTTGAGCTAAATCATATCATATCCAAGCCAAGTTCTTTCTCACAAATCAAACTTATAAAACCCCAAATGTACCAAGATGTCCCGAGGACATCAGTGGACCTCAGATATATATAGAATATTTCACACGGGAAAACAGCAAAGTACTCAGTCAAGAACAAGATATAACCAAACATTACATAATGATACATTTTGCTCTTACAGACTCTTCTTTTGAGACCAATCTTGAAAAACAAGCCTTTAACTAACTTTCTTGTACAAATGGAATAAACTTTAATGCTTTAGTGTTGTACCACCGGCTGAATGTGACTCTTTTAACTTTTGCTTTTATTGTTTCATTTCATTTCAACTCTTTTCTGGTGAATGCTGTCTTTTACTTAGTGTATAGTTCAGAGGTCTCAGGCTGCCAGCGGGACTTAAAATCCTCCAGCAAATATTTGCAAGTGCCCCTGAGACACAAGATCTTTTTCTCAGTTGAGACAACATGCTCTGTTTACGGGGTCGTGTGACCTCTTTTCCCCGTACGTCAAAGCTACAAGGTGAGCCGTTCCATAACAGGCTCGGCTAGAATGTCAAGAATTCAGCTCAAACTTGTTGAGCTCATGTGGGTGCCTCCTCTCTATTTTCCTACTAGGTCAGTTGACTGCAACACAGTCCTGACTGACGTGGTCATGCTTGTATTAAGTACACCTAATGCACTTTGAGGAAATGTAACAAAAACAAAACCACCAGTGTAATAATGCTAAAGTGTTTACACTCACTTTACAGAATCAAGTAACCGCAGATCCTCCTTTATCTGAATTTATGTCTCAAGTCTGTTGTGAACATCTTATCAAATAAAAGATCAGACATAGCAGTTATTCTGTGGCACTTTTTTTGCTTCGCCTTGGAGAGTGTAGCGCTAAGATCCTTTTGACATTTTCTTTGTGCTTTTCTAAAGAAGCCTAAGGCAAAACCACTTAGATGTGTTGCATACATGTATTTCAAAAGATGACCTGCTGTTGAACAGATGTATGTCGTAATTCACTTGCTGTTGCTTAAATGAAACGGATATTGTGATTTTGTGAGAAATGGTCTTCTATTAAATGGCTGCACATCTATACGTTCAATACAAAACATAACCATCTCGTTAATCCCTCCATTTGTCTTTTATTTTCTGACTTACTTTTTCCATTCCTCCCATGTCTCCAAGCCTCAGTTACAGCTTAGAATTAAATGATTGTGTAAAATGAAAAATATCTACCATGGAGTCTGTGGTAAAAATGGAATCCAATTCCTCCTTTGCATTGAAGTTAAATGACAAAGAGCCAAGAAATTATATAACAAAACATCAGGTGGAGTGAAATTTCAGTTCTTTGACATATTTAACTTACAGAACCAGTCTTTCTTAAGGTTATAAAATCGGTTATAATATCCAAGTTTTCACTTGTCCTGGCTGACAGATTGGCCTACTATCTATTATACTACTATTGCCAGGAGGCCTTTCAGGATCAGATAAGTGTCAATCTAATGTGCCCAGTAAATGGCACAAGCCAGACACACAGGGCACTGGTAAGTTCTTATATTTTGGGCACAAACTAAGAAATATACAGAAATATCTCAAAAATATTACCTGTAGTTGCAGAGAGTGAAATGACTGTTATTTAGGAATATCTCCTATTGCACAATTTAACTCACAATTGGTTAATATTTAATCTAATTCTTATCTATGAGCTCCAAGCAAGAACACGCACCTCACTAACTCTGATTCAAAGAAAAACACACCACTTAGCTCCCTGACATTAAAGGAGAAGTTCAACATGTTGGGAAATATGCTACAATTCTTATTTGAGCTAGCTAGGAGAATTGACACCACTCTCGTGGCTGTAAGGTTAATTTGAAGCTATTACATATTTGCACGAAGACTTGAAACAGGGAAAACAGCTAGCGTGGCACTGTTTAAAGGTAACAAAATCAAAAATGGTAGGTGGATTTTGTTACCATTGGACAGTGTCACACTAGCAGTTCCACCTATTTCCAGCCTTTGTGCTAAGCTAAGCTAACCTGCTGCAAGCGATATCTTCCTATTTAGCCTACAGAGATGAGAACGCTATCGAGCTTCTCATCTAATTTTCTGTGTAGTGTTTTTCCCATAATTTTGCACTGTTCCTTTAACCTTCATTAACATTTTTTAAAGTGTCTTCAACGTTACAAAGACAGTCAAACAGCCTGTCTTCTATGATGCAACAGGCATGTGGAAAATTTCACATTAACAAAGTTTTGTTTGGGGCCGCTATCTTTCTGTGACTGCGCAGGCACTGGCTTCTGTCTCTATCGGGTGGCCAAACAGTGAGGGGCAGGGTGTCAGAGTGTATCTCGCTGTCAACTCCAGCATGTTTGCTCAGGGGGGTTTACATATGTGATATGATACAGCGCATGCAGTTCATTGTCTCCAGTACGCACACAGGGGGGCACAGGGGTTCACTTTCAAAACAGGGGTCACACCAGGCTTTCGGCCGAAGCCCTTGTGCTGCTCTCACACTCGGCACACAAAACCAAAATGTAGGCGCTCGCATGCTGTCAGCTGACGCACACCACACACCCAGTATGGATGTTATCTGCCTAGCTCAAAGACACTACAGGAAGACCAGTCACACACTGGGATGTTGTGTAAAGGGTACTACTCAGATAACGATTTGAACCCTTGACATCTGTAACCATGGCAATGCTGTCAAAACCAACAGACACAATTTGAGCAATTTATTCAAAGTGTTTCACTAGTCATTATGCATCATTTTGTGCTGTGAACTGTATATGTATGTATACAAGCTCCAGCACTCGATGCAGCGGCTATCTGCCCTCACTGAATCTTTGCGTTTCCTTGAAAACACTATTTACTGGCTCCTGCAGTTTCCTAATAATTTCCTATAAAGGAAAAGATATCACAGTAAATTCCTAGGAGGCTTCCTGGATAGCCCTGTGTAATATGACTCCAACAATAGGGAAAAAGAGACCGTGTTGAAATGACACACGTTCATGTCCTCTAAAATCCTGAAAGCTGCCTGTGACATACATAACCAGCTTCATCTAGTTAGGGGGCCCCAGGGCAAACATGTGCTTTTCAGCTCCTACCGTCTTCCCCACCTACTGCCCTCTGAGCAATGTGCGTGCAGCGCTTTCACCCCCAAGTTCCCATTAAGTCCTGTGCAACAAATATGCTGGAATAATTTGTGTTAGTTTGAGGTAAAACAATACTTGAATGTGAGCACAAGATCATATTTTGACACAGGGTGTCAATATAATATAAGACATGCCCACAAAGTACCGCAAATTCCACCACATACTTGCAATTAGTCAAGTTTCCAAAAACAATTAGCATGCAGTGAACGTGGGGGCTTTGAGGGCCCCTTGAGCTGTACAGAAGGGGTCACAATGTGTTCAGCATTCCCTTATTTAAGAGGGTTTAGTTGGGCTGTTTTGTATCTCCCTGATTGTTTGTGGCCCCACAGCTGTATGTTTTGAATAATCGTAACCTTGAATAACCTTGAAACTTCCCTTTACTACTGACTTTATTAAAACCCACTGTGTGAAAAACTCACATTTGATGATCAAAACACAGAAGTGACCACAACCTGTTGTTATTACGCCAAATAAAGAAATATGTCATGAACAAGGGCTATGCATGAACACATATATATTCATGCTCACAGACAAAGACCTGTACAGTATGTTATCCTACATCAGTGGTTCTCAACATTTTTGATTTTGCTTTATGGTATTGTTTAATAGTTTTGACCATGTTTGCATTTGTACTACTGCCATTGGGAGTGACAGAAACCAGAATGTTTTAACCATTTTTAACCAACCTTCTCTCCAACTAGTCTTTCTGCAGCCTGAATCAGCTTACAGCCGACTCAGGCTGCACGGAAACAATGCATACCACAGTTGGTAAGTTATTGTGGCAATAACTATAAAGATCAGCTTCACACAAACATGTTATCTTAATTGTGTGCTGAGTTTTCCCCTAAACGCTACACAATTTTCCCACCTACCCTCTGATTGGGAATCACTGTCCTACATAGTGTTACATGTGCTGTTAGACCTCTTGTGAACAGAAGTACATGGGGTTTGCAAGTGGTAAAAAGGAGTCCGTTCATCAGTTCAAAATCAGGTTTATAAGCAAATGAAAAAGTCATGAAGTATGAAGCTGATAGAAGAATGATAGGTTTGCTGTTAGAGGGGACGGTGTCACCAAGACCCCAGCCAGGATCATTAGGCTACATAAAGCACTATATAACAGGTCACACCCCTAAAAAACTCTTGATTTATATACGGACTTCTATGCTAATCTGGTAGGACTGACTCACAGCAACTGCCTGGGGGAGAGAAACGGAGGCACAACATTACCTAATTGTTAGGAGAGGATTATCCTGTCAGAGGGGGCGGGGCGAGGGAGCTCAGATGATGATGATGATGATGATGATGGTGATGATGCCCGAACGGCTGTCTTATGTGAGAGCCGATAGGAGCTCTCCTTTGGATGGCGGAGGGAGGGTGGGGGAGAGAGAGAGAGAGAGAGAGAGAGAGAGGTGTGACAGAGGGAGGCGGTCTCAGAAACACACACACACACGCACACACACACACACACACACACACAGGGCCCCGCTGGTTCAAGCGAGGACACGGACCGTCCTGGGCTGAACTCAGCGTTACAAATAGGAGCTGCGGTTTTCCAAGTGGAGCAGAGTGAAGGTGCGACACGCCGATGATAATATTAAGTAACAGCGGATCCGCAGTGTTAAACCACAGACGGAGACCGAGAACAGCGCTTCTTCCTGAACCGGACACCGGCCGTTCTGCAGAGGTAACGTTATTCATTTATTAGAGTTTTCCGCATTTTGGATTCTTTTGAAAGTTTTGTTAATTACGGACACCCGAGTACCATTTATCTGAACAAAACAGCGCCGTGAGAAGCGATGGGTTCCAATCAGCGCACATCCTGTTAGGACTTTAACTCCCAGGTGTGTCCGTTGTAATGTTACTGCTTATACACTGTAGGCGTATACTAAACAAACAAAACAAACAAAACAACAGATCCTGTTTACTTTTGTATTAATTAGCTACACCAAGACCGACGTTGAAACTTGTTCTGAAACCAGAAACCCGTAAGTGAAGTGAAGTGAACGCCTGTGGTGCTGCCGGGGGCAAAGAAGAGCCGCGGATTTAAGTCGGCAAAGATCATCAGGAGCAGCGTGTCCCTGACAGACATGTGGGTCAAGCAGCACAGTCCGTCCGGGAGCCGACTGGCCACAATAAAGCTGACAGATAACATACCGAGTAACAAGAAACGCCCCATAAATATGAAGCCGTGAATGTTTGTTTCGGTCATAAATACAAATGTAGGTTAAAATCGTAACAGGTTAATGTCACCTTGTAATCAAGATTGATTTCGTGTTTGCTGTGAGCTTATAGCAACGCCAGAAATTCTGGTATGGCTGATTATCTTTGGCCCATATTGAACGTATAATGAGGCTTGCAAGGTTATGGTACAAGTCGCTCCAGTTTTATTGGAGAGGTGTAATGTGGTTACATAATATTGTGTTGTAACGGCTCTTGCATAACCACATAATCCCTCTTCTTCTTTCCCTCCACCCCTTTGATCACTAGGTGGCACTGTTGCTGCATCCTCGCCTTCCAGAGATCCTGAGAGTGTAGCAGCACACAGCAGCACTCTCTCCACTCTCAGCAGCCAGGAAAGACTCGCCGGACCCCCAGACAGGCCGTGATGTTTGAGGAGGAGTCCCAGCAGATGAGGGGGCCGCAGGATGTGGCTGTGCTCCACGCTCTGGAGTCACCTATAGCAGTGACAGCAGGTGGAGGAGGAGGAGGGCCACTGTCCTTCACGGACGAAGCTGTGTCCATCCTGACTTCCAGCAGCCTGTTGGCACGCTCCCTGCTGGGTCGCACATCTGCCGTCAAACGCAAAGAGAGTCCTTCTTCCAGCAATCGACGCAAGCGCGAGTTCATCCCTCTGGACAAAAAGGATGAGGGCTACTGGGACAAGAGGAGGAAGAACAACGAGGCGGCGAAGCGCTCACGAGAGAAGCGGCGTGTGAACGATCTAGTCCTGGAGAGCCGCGTCCTGGCTCTGCTGGAGGAAAACGCTCGTCTGAGGGCGGAGCTGCTGGCTCTGAAGTTCCGCTTTGGCCTGGTCAAAGACCCCTCCAACGCTCCCATTCTGCCCCTCACTACAGCTCCTCACCACGCCGCTCAAACCATGACTCCTCACTATTATCTCCACAGGGGTGATGGAGGCCTCCCCAGTTCTTCAGCGTCACATCCCAACAACCAGACAGGCCAGCTGAGCACCAGGGGCTCCAGGGACGCTGGTAACATGTCAGAGGACTCGGGGTTCTCTACGCCAAGTGGGTCCAGTGTGGGCAGTCCGATCTTCTTTGAAGACCGGCTGAGCGACCATGGGAAGCTATCACCACACGGGGCAGAGGAGCTGGGCTACGACCTCCACCACTCCCCTGCTGATGTCCACCACACCGCAGGGCTCGCTGGGGGGAAGCTGGACCATGCCGAGGCGATGAAAAACCTTCCTCACAAGCTACGTTTCAAGACGTCCGGCAGTGGGGATGCGGGTGATGCTGCAGGGGACAACAGCAGCACCAGGCGCAGTCCCACCCTGCACACAGCAGGACGGGACGATCCGAGAGAGGCCCCTAAAGGACTGAGCGGAGGTGAAACGGGAGCGGGGCACTTCACTGGCTCCTGGCTCCAGCAGCTGGAGGGGGAGGAAGACAGGAGGGGGAGACAGTCCCCTCAGTACATCACGTCAGCTGCCAGCTACAGCCTCCAGCCTCCTCCGATGCAAGGACAAACTGAGGTCCAGTATAAGCAGGAGAACACTCACCTGAAGACTCAGCTCAACTCTCTGAGCGAGGAGGTGGCTCAGCTGAAGAGGCTTTTCACAGAGCAGCTCATGGCCAAAGTCAACTGAGTTCCCAACGCTGCCAGTCAGTCAGCGTTTGCCAATATTTGGACTTTTAAGGACAAAGACTTGCTGTACGTGAGCCTAGAACTTCTGGACCATGCAGATGTTCACAAGGACGGATAAAAGTGTGTTGTTTTATTTCAAATACTGTATTATATTGTATGTCTATAAACATTCATCTCATAACCTGCCGTGTAACAACTACTTAATCTCAGCTCCAATCAATGTCTCATCTGTAATAATGTTAAGCGTGTAACAGTTCCTCTGTCCCATACACTGTGACTACTAAAAACATACAACATCAAACTGTTTACATCACATCACTAAAACGCAGACTTCATCGCCTCACGCCATTAAGGGGCAACAGGTTTTGGTGGTATGTTCGAGCAGGTTGTTAGCACACCAAGAGGGAGGAAGTGTTTTGACTTACTGCACACTGCACACCGCTGAGACAGGTCTGCGAGAACCTGTAAACACAAGCAGAGACGGACAGTAAATGCACACAGATTTTTGAAATGCTTAGCTGTCAAAACTGGCCCACTGGCCTTGAAGGCTAAAAGACAAGTTTGTCCTGAATGAGTTTGTGCACACAAAGCACACGTTAGACTTGTTCATCATCACACTTTATGTTTTCATGGCGAGGAGCTCCCATTACGCTGTGACATGTGCCGTTTCAGTGTTTCACTTCACATTTCGGGCTCTTCATGATGCCCAGTTTGAATACATTTTACTACTGTCGTGTTTTCTGTACTGATGTGATAGGTTTAATGTCTGCTGTCTTTCTGTACATTTTCATATTAAAAAAATAAACACATTTGACAGATTCGACATCATGGTGACGACTTGATTATTACTCGGAGAAACCTTAAAAGGGGCGGTTCTACACAGGATGTTAATTTGTCACAGACACACACACACACTGTAAAAGCTTGTCTTCTGTAGCTGCGGAGGAAGCTCTCTGATGTTTGACCCTGATGAGGTCATAATGATGTCATCACAGTTCTCTCAGGGTGGGCTTGGGCCTTGGGTTTTAACAGAAAGCCTCTGCTGTAAGGTTGAGTTGCTGAGTTTGAAAGAAGTGGAAATTTAGAAGGCAGTGGTGGTCTAATGAACAGTGCTACAGAGTTGCATTATGGGAAGTGTAGTGTTTGGACCTTGACCCATACAAGAGAATAAAAGTCAAGATATCTCAGCCTCTGCTGCATCAATTTCAACTATTCTTCTTTTTTTGATTTTGCTTGTCCAGACTCTTTGGAGGTGCACTGCTTAATCACTGGAGTGCCCCTTTGAGCACCAATGGAACAATGCCTAACTGTTATATAGCATACATCATTGTAAATATCATACAGCAATAAAACTAAACATCCAAAGTGAATACACAAAATGTGACATTGCTCATTTGAGCCCCGGATATAATTTCCGTAATAACAGATAATGAGAGATTAAGTGAAAGAGGACAAGACATGGGCTTGGCTGACAAGTGCTGACAAATGCAGGCAGTGAAGAGAAGAGTTGTGCACTTGGCAGATTTCTCTCCCACAGCCCCTGCAGGCGGCAAGGCAGTCTGACAGCCAGACAGAGACAGAGACAGTGGGTGTGTCTGCTCTTACTCAACAGTTCTGTTAGGAACCCTCAACACACGAGGCCCTTAATTATAACAGGGGAAGTCATGTCAGTGAAGAATGGATAGCATGAATTTAATGGCCGCATGTAGTCACATTCAGTCAAGATAATGATTCTCGTGGTTCTTTTGCAATGTGTCTGTCATTACACATGCAGCATCAAAGTGCCAGAATTTCAATGCAATTGTGGATCAAGTCAAAATCTGTTTCCACTGTTTCCCTTTCCTGTGGTTGGGAATTGTTCAAAGAAACCACGCCACGTGGGAGTCAGCAGGGGGCAGCAAAGACAATCGCGTCAGCTTCGCTATGGAGCCCCAGACTCTTGTGTTTCACCCTCTACCACAAAATATGAATCATGCTGTGGATCACTGCAATTGTTATTGTTCCCGCAGGTTAGCGGGAAGTTAGTTGGCATGGTGATGAGTGATAGTTAAATCCAGCAACTGTGCACATGTATTTTTTTACATGCGTATGCAGGTAGAAACGTGCATAAGCTGATGCTCAAGTATGAAAAGGTCAATTGAACAATGTTTGATGCAATACCTATGTCATTATTTCAGGTATATTCAGCTTGCTATGCATCATCACCATCATCATCATTTTATTACCATATAAGTATCTAGAATAAGTATCTATTGTGGGAAGCTGGGTCAAAAAATAGATATATACTGTTATTAGATTACCTGTTTGAAAACCCCCTAAAATTTTAAAATATAAACACCAATTTTGGCAACACTTCTTCTCAAAAACAAATTACAACAAGCGACATTTTGCAAGTATAAATAGACAGTGAGTAAATTGCAGAAGCCTGTGGTGAAATGGAAAGGTAATAAGTCAGAGGCGAGACGAGGCTGAAGGTGTGGACAGAGTCTGATTTAATTAATCTACTGCAACATGCTGCTGTTACGCTATACCATCCTCACCCACATCCATGCAGCCACAAAAAACCGCAACCCCCACAACCCCCATTCTGTTCCCCCCTTCTTCTTTTTTTTCCAGTGAAAGGATAAAGCCTGTTGCTAGGCAGGCAGTGCGACAGTTGCCATGGGAACGCTTGCAGACATAGCTGGAAGGGGGGGGGAAACGTTGGGCAGGGTGGGGATAAGGATGGGGTGCAAAAAGAGAGGGAGTGATGCAGAGACAGAGAGAGAGAGAGAGAGAGAGACAGAGACAGAGAGAGACTCAAAGTGCTGATTAGTTG
>JAVQJF010004064.1:0-37460 GCA_036023855.1 Gadopsis marmoratus
CAACAGATTGTCTGACTTTGCTCCAGTTAACATTAATGGCTGTAATGCGCGTGTACGCGTGGGTATTAAGGGCCGCCCAGTGGTATCAGCATGTAACTACACTTCTGTCAAAGTAGAATATTTTATTTTGAATGTGCCTCTTCTGACGCTCGGCAGAGATGAGCTTATTTTGAAAGTGTTTCCCCGGATGTGCGAGTGCGTATCGTGTCTGCCTTTGACGTTTGGTAAAATTGTGGTTCTGATACGTTGCAGTCACACACTGTGACCACTAGAGGTCAGAGACGCACTGCTATAAAACCACAGGCATTGTGACGACCATATTCTGTCACGTTTTCTGTGTGTAGGTGAGAAGACACGTCCAAATGTAGTATTTACTGCTGCCGTAAAGCCGCTGCGTCGTAAAGTCGTCACATGTCTAACATTTGTATCATTTAACAACTTTCCACTGCCAATGGAGCGGGCGGTTGTAATTGCGCACTGTGGCCGCTAGATGGCAATGGACACTAAGTCGTGACAGCCGTAGTCAAGGCAGAATACCAGTAGCAAACTAATGCTTCCGGTCAAGATGTTCAAAATAAAACTCTCAAACTAGACGTCCCGTTCTATAGGTTTGAAGAAGTTGCCCGGTATTGTTTTAAAGCACGGCTGGCAGGGAGTACCAGTCGTTGTCCAGGAGGGGGCGGCAATGCAAACAAATAAAACATGCAATACCAACTGCATAGGGGCACCAGGAGAAGAAGAGAAAGCGCGACCCACACTCCACACCAGCTGGTGGCGGTAATGCGCCATAACGTCAAGGAAAAGGAGGAGGAGGACAAGCGCGCGCCGTGTGCCTCCATCCTGTTGTGGACTCCCTGTCTTCGTTAGCAGCAGTTAGCACTGCAGCTAAATGTGCCGCTCGGCAGCCAGCAGCAGCTTTACGTCGAGGCGGACATGTTGAGCGCGGAGTCGCTGCAGGTGGCCGAGGAGGAGGTGGTCGAGTCCAGCTCCAACAAACTCGGTGACATTTACACGTTTGTGGCTAAAGGCAGCTTTCCTCAGACGATGAACCCTCTACGGAAGAAGAACCTCAAGAGATACGCGCAGAAATTCATCATCGACGGTAAGAAACGTGGCGATTCAAAGACAGAGCTAAGATACAAGACGAACGTGTAGATGAGCTCTGGGTGCTGCCTTCAGCTAGGTTTGAGCTGTGTGTCAACCTGGCAACATTAAACACCCTCTGTTTTAACCTGGCAACATTAAACACATGTTTTTGTAACCTGGCAACATTAAACACCCTTTGTGTCAACCTGGCAACATTAAACACATGTTTTTGTAACCTGGCAACATTAAACACCCTCTGTGTCAACCTGGCAACATTAAACACCCTTTGTTGTTAGTTTAAATGAAGTGTGGAGGCGTTCAGGGACCTGTCTTACTGTCAGAAACTCATTCATGTCTCCATTGAAGAGGGCAAGCTGTACTACGTGGGGCCAAAGAATGAAGAGAAGAGGGAAGTGGTGATCGAGGCAGAGAGGAAGAGGCAGATTTTCCTCGACTGCCACTTCAACGACATCGGCCATCACCTGGGCCAGAAGAAGACCGTCCACAGGATCCAGAGCCGGTACTACTGGCTGGGGATCATCAAGGACGTGGTGGACTGGGTAATGCATCCGCATGTCGTCAGCGTTCTGTGGACATCGCAGTCGAGTCTTAACGCCGGCTGCTCTGCTGTTTCAGATTAAAGTGTGTGAGACCTGTCAGCACGCAGAGAGGAATAAGAACCTGGCGAGGACGGTCCGGCCCATAAAAGTGGACGCTCCCTGGGATATTGTTGGGATTGACACTATAGGTTTTTTGCCTCCCAATTAATGTCGTCAAATGGGTTCTTCTTTTAATTTTAATTTCTTCCCACGTATTGAGAGCTGCTGTCCGTTCTTCTCTTCTCTTCAACAGGACCTTTCCCAGAGACCCGGCAAGGCAACACCAACGTTGCGGTCCTCATAGACTACTTTAGTAAATGGCCAGAAGCTTTTCCAGTGCAAAGGGCCGACGCTCTCTCTGTTGCGAGATGTGTTTCCAAATGCATATACAGGTGAAGAAGATGTTTGACACAATCTTGTATAATCCTACTGAGGTTGAGGGATTTATTTATTTATTTATTTATTAACCTGACCTTCGTTCTGCGTTCAATCAGGTTTGGTGCCCCCAAAACAGTAGTGTGCACGCAGAATGCCGACTTCTGTGATGAGGTGAGATGCTGAGTCACAAAGTTCATTTCCAATGAACGGATCTCGCAGTCGTGGGTCAGTTTCATCAGTGCCCGTACCGGCGTTTTCTAGGTGACAAAGCTGCTGTGTGACAGGTGGAGCATCGTGCAGAAGGTCTCTCGCCTGGATCAGCCTCAGCTCAACCCGCTGCACGACTGCACGAGCCCTTTACTGAGGGAAGCCATTGTGCAGATGGTCGCGGAGAAGCAGGCTGAGTGGGACGACTTCCTGGAGCCTGTTCTGTTCCTGTTTAGGACGTCCACTAACCCCACCACCAAGTTCACCCCTTACTCCCTCATGTTCAACAGGAAAGCTAATTTACCAAACGAGGTAAGGCTCCGGGGTCGAGGAAAAACACATTGTGACAGCGCGGTTTGTTTGTGCGTACTAATCTAACTTCCTTTCATGTAGACGGCACTGAGCCTGCTGAATTATGACGACCAGGAGCAGGATGTGGATTCCACGAAGGAGAAGGCCTCGACATACATGAGCATAATGCAGGAGCAGCAGAGCTCCGTGAAGCAGCTGGTACGTCGCGCTGCCTTGTTGGGGGGATGATGTAACTGTGAAGGGTGTCGGTGCTTTCGTACTGTGATTTATTGTAGTTCCTTTTTTGGGACGTGCTGTATGTTGTACAGTGAGGGGTCTGGATCTGACAACATTTTAGGATTTGTCCTAAAAGGGCTGTAGAGATAGTTGCTGTACCGAAAAACAATAAAAAGTAATCTGCACATTTTCAGACGTCTCTTGTTCAGTGTTGGTGAGAATCCTGGAGGCAGAACAAGCTGAAAAACACTGACGTATCGACAGCATCAGTTCATAGGGTTGTTATGGCAACCATGCTGGCAAACATTTGCCTATTTCCACACCAGGCAGACACACGGCCAAATTGCCATTAATTTGCAGGCGTATTTTTGGACACCTCTCTGGCTCTTTAGCTGCTGACTGCTCTGCTGTTGCTGGGCAGGAGGCGGACACTTTGTTTGTCTGTTGATGAGAGCAGAGTTTGTCGGCCAGAAAACCGAAACATTAAAATGAAAGTAGTGAAAAGGCTCCATCACTCTGCGTTAGTCATTTTGTCAATATAAAGAAAGTAGTTAGTGCAGCTTTAAAAGTTTTTCTTTATTCACTGAAAAGCCCATCTGCTTCATCCATGACAGGCTGCAGGTTCCACGCTCCATTGTGGGCTTTCTATATCCCCCACACATGTATGTCGACATGTCGGACTTGATGTTGTCATGGTGATGTTGATGCACCATTCCTTTGAACCCAGTCGTGTGTATTGCATGACAGCACAGGTTCCTGTCACAGAAGCAGCGTTAACACTAGCGTTGGCCAAGTCAAGTGTATTTAAAAAGCCCATTTAACAACCAGCAGGGAGCTAAAATCACATTACAAGAAACGCAGCCAGAAGGTTGGACAACTTCAGACTTCCATCCAGTTTTGCGTCATCAACACGTTATGTCCTGCAGCTATGAGACTTACGTGTTGTGAGACAACCTGTTGACCGAAATATTCCCAACTGCACACATTTATGGCCTTAATTGGCACATTTATAAAACTGGTAGATGTGGAGAGAAAACATTAAGCCCAGATGTCTTCATGTTTTCACTTTTCCACATTACCTTGTGTGTTTTGTGTTTTGTGCCACTTCCAGGTGATCGCCAACATGAATGCAGCCTACAAACAGGAGAAGAAGAAGAAGCGCAGGACACATGACATGCCCTCCATGACTTTTAAAATGGCCGATCCTCTGTTCGGTGCAGGAGACTCGCCCTCTCCGAAAAAACTGAGAGAGAGTATATATTTGTCGTTTCCGGTTGAGACGGTGCTGACCGCCGATCAGAGCAGCTCAGACGACATAAAGACTGAGTTGGCGTATCACTTAGCCGAGTCTGACGTCCACTGAAGAGGACACACCGGTGCAACACGACGAGCAGGAGCTGCCTGACGTCGTGGACAGAAGGTGGAAATCCAGTGTGTGAAGATTAGTGCTCCACTAATGCTCACGTCCGTCTCGCACGTCACAAACTCTGGCCAAAGAAACGGCAGTAAACACATGAATTGTTGAGCTTTTCCCCACAAAATAATGCTGTTTCCCTTCAAAATCATGTTAAATTATTTGTTTTTACTTTGTTGTCCAGTAGTTTTTACACTACAGTACTTTACAATAAAGGTATTGTTTAAATTTGGTAGCGCTGGTGTGTAGTCATTACATGATGGGAGGTAAAATATTGCTCATGAGCATTTGTTAGTTTTTAAGTGTTTCTTTACATATGTTGCCTAGTGATTTCTCCTTGTGAACTAGCCTTGATTCTGCTGCCATTATTGTAGAATGTAGAAACGAATGAGTCGGAAGCGTCTTGGATTTCAGTCGGTTTTGAAAGAACAAATGCATCCAGCTCGATGAATGAACGCGTTCGTTTCACACCTGTCAATCTTAAAGCCGGTAGTTGGCCACTTGAGGGCAGCAGAACAAGCCGATGACCCAACATCTGGCACGTGCATGATCCTATAACGTTGTTGTAGCAAACGTTTGCCGAGCAGACAGAGTAGCAGCCTTCATCTGGAGTCCCGCTCCTGTCCACCCCACCAACACGAGTCCTGTGCTGACTCTCCTTTCAGCTCTGCTTTGGTCTCCACCAGCTCCTCAGGGATGTAACTGTCTCTTTAGCTGCTGACAGCTGCACCATGTTCACCAGCTGTGCAACTTTGTGTGCCTGCTGTTTGGTGCTGGGCAGGTAGTGACCAGTAAATCTATCAGCTGTTACTAAAATAGTTTTTACTGAAAACTGCTGTCTGCTGCTTCTGGATATGATGCGAGCAGCCAACCAAAACAGTAACGTTGGTACCAGCACAATGAGTGAACTACGGTTTGCAGAGCTGCAGAGTTGTGGGTTAATTCTCTGTAGGTCCAACGAACATTTTCACATTTCTGATCAGTTGATCGCCAATATAAAAAAATATATATACTGTATATATCTTGTTGCAGCTTTAAAAAATCCGCTTTAGATGTTCCAAATACATAAATCACAAATAACAAACCATACTTATGTACTGTGCATTTAGACGCCGTTCATCAATTCTAGTTACTACTGTACACTTGGTGGGAGGAGCCACGAAGCGATCACTTCCGCAACTGAGGCCAGAGAGGTCAAAAGAGAAGAGGCATCACTCTGCCTCCTCTTCCGTGTATCTTAACCACACGGGAGGTCAGCATGTTCGGCGGCTCAGAGTCAGCGCGTCCTGGTTTCAACAGACTCGGCGGCTCTTAACAGACTGCAGCGTCCACGTCACCGCGTGGTGACATGCACTTTCAGCTTTAAAGGACAAGTGCGCGGTGTAAAGTCTAATTCTGAAAATATCAGGACACTCGGGGTTGCTGGTTTGATTATGTAAACGTTATGAGGGTAATTCATATCGGAAGAAAGTCAAAATGTACATATTACATTAAGCCGTCGTTTCTGCAACCACGTGCTACTTCCTCTTCTGCACTTCTGCTAATCGTACCTGTTGTTGTTCGCGGTTGTCAGACACCTGCACAGTGTGAAGCCTCTCCGACGTAGACGATCTTCGATGCCGGTCTCCGCTTGACTGTCGGTTCAAACTTCACTGGAGACGCTGCTGTCTGTCTGTCTGTCTGTCTGTCTGTCTGTCTGACTGTCTGTCTGACTGTCTGAAGACAGCGAGTTCATGGTCCCGCGGACGCCTGGACGGACATGAAGGGGTTTAAAAACTTGGACGCGTTTCAAACGTGACGCAGCGCAGCTAACAGCTAACTTACGTAGCTAACAATGTAGCATAGCGTTCGTTAGACTGATGCTGCAGCCTGACGGGACATTTGACTTGTTATTAATAGGCTACTACCTCACCTGTCCCCCCCCCCCTCCTACATCCAACGAGCCGCAGGAGACCGGAAGTTCGTTCCTTCAAAATAAATGTAAGTGTCAAGGACATAACTAAAACATTCCTATTCAAATTCTGAGCGATGTTAAGACGTCCCGAGATAAGACGTCCTGCGTGTTAACCCGTCTGTGTCTGTTCACCCGGGATAGTGGATCAGAACTGTGTTGCTGTTGTGATGATCAGCATGGGCCTCACAGCAGCTGTGAGCTGCACGGTGCTGTGCAGCCTCCTGGACGTGGTTGTCACCACCGTCCTGTACACGCACGGATCCCACGTGAGCATATTCGAGAAGGAAGCCCTGAAATTTAACGTCCTCCAGTCAGCGTTGGACCTGTGGGGGACCGTACTGCTCAGAGCCTCCCTGCTGCTGGGAGCCTCCATTGGGGTGTCGTGGAACAGAGAGGACGGCCCACGGAGGGTCTCTAAACACGCCACCATCATTCTCCTCGTCTGCATGATCGTCATCACCTACTCGCTGGCCAAGCTGCTAATGCTGAGCGAGCTGGGGCCTCTGGACCAGCAGCCCTGGTTCCTGAGCCTCATCTGTTGGACTTGTGCCTCCTCCCTTGGGGTCCTGCTGCTCTGGAGGCTGCTGGGGAACCAGTCCAACTCGGCGAGCAGTCCCACCAGCAGCAGCAGCAGAGGCTCCGAGGACACCGAAAAGCTGCTGGAGACAGCTGGTGAGGAGGAGCCGGAGGTGGGAAGTGACAGGAAGAAGAAGACCAGTTCTGGGGCTACACTGGGACGTCTGCTGAGCTACTGCAGAAAGGATGGCGGGCTGTTGTCTGTAGCCGTGCTTTTCCTCCTCGTCTCTGCTGTGTGTGAGTGTCCCTGTAATATAAACCAGTGTTTACACAAAGGATTGCAACAGCTGTAGGTTATGACGAACTGTTCTACTCATTCCACATTATGCCACACTGTCATTGTTTGCTCTCATCAAGTGCAACAATCGCAGTAACATTAGTAACTTCGATGTTAAATTAAAAAAAACTTATTTTTTACCACAGACCAAAAAAAGAGAAGGAGACAGAGGTGGAAGGCATTTATGGGGGCAGTGTTCTTCAGGACATATTACATATGAACTCACATAATAAGTTTCAAAGCAGCGCTCCTTAAACTGTGGACTGCATGCCGGAAACGCCTCGCCTGTAAATTAAGGTCCTCCTAACACGGGCTGCAACTAACTTTTGTTATTGATTAGTCTGACGATTCTTTTCTCCATTCATCATTTGGAGAAAAATGTCCATCAAAATATCCCGGAGCCCAAGGGGACTTTTTCCCACAATTGCTTGTTTTCTTCGTCAGACGGCCCCAAAAACCCTGGAACCAGAGACATTAGCAAAAGCTCATTGCACGTGTGGAAAGACATGAAAGTATGTGTGGACAGCCCTTACGTTGTGCTCCGGTCTCTCTCTTTAACCTGCAGGTGAGTCCTTCATACCGTACTACTACGGGATAGCGATAGACAGCATTGTGGTCCACCAGAGCATGGAGTACTTCACTCAGCCCGTCATCACTGTGTCAGTCCTGGCCTTAGCCAGGTGAGTATCTGCAGGTTGTCTTCTGATGGTGGACTCGGCGGTGAGGGTGGGTGAAGGGGCGCGTGTCACTGTGTGCATTTTCAAAATAAAATAACTGGCCTTGGAGAGACACTATAATATAAACAAATGCCCGTTTCACCATAAAATGTGTTAAAAGTGTTAATGTGTGCGTAATCTTACTGTAACACTGATTACATTTTGGACATTTTGCCATTGGTGGAGAGCACACAGAGATGGGAGAGATCAGGAAACGCAGTGCGATGATGTTATAACACATGACAAAGCTGCTCGACTAGTTTTGAAGCCAAGGCGTCACATGTGACAAACTGACAGAAGTGCTTCACGACACCATCACCCTCTCCTCAGTTCACTTGCAGTGGGAGTACGTGGAGGAGTCTTCACCCTGACGTTTGCGAGATTAAACTTCCGGCTCAGGAACCATCTCTTCAGAACGCTGATGAGGCAGGAAATTGCCTTTTTTGATGAAAATCATACAGGTGATCTAGGAACACTATTTCTCCCTTCTCTATGTGGGTCTTCTTCGTGAAAAGAACAGTCCTCCTAATGTTATTACACGCCAATATCACCCTGTAGGTGACATCATTTCGCGTCTGTCAGCTGACACCACCCAGGTGAGCGACCTCATCTCCCAGAGCATCAACATCTTCCTGCGCAGCACCATCAAGGGCGCCGGCTTCTCCATCTTCATGTTTGGGCTGTCCTGGAAGCTCACACTGGTGGCCGTCATGGGATTCCCCTTCATTGCCTTCGTCTCTAAACTTTACGGCAAATACTACAAGGTGAAGCGGTGTTGCGTCTGTGTTGTCGTCCTTTAATCTGCGGACGAGATTAAACAAACTTCTCTGATATTTCTTTTCATCCCAGAAATTAACCAAAGAGGTGCAGACAACCCTGGCAGAGGCCAATAAAGTTGCAGAAGAAACCATCTCAGCCATGAGGACGGTGCGGAGCTTTGCCAACGAGTGTGGGGAGGCCGACGCCTACTATGCCAAGCTTTTGTTCATGTTCCAGCTCAACAAAAAGCAAGCCGTGGCCTATGCTTGCTACATGTGGTCCAGTTGTGTAGGTATCAGGAGTTGCCCCAGAATTCTTTATTTATCGCTACATGTTACAGCGTGGGCACCAAAGGAGTTTGTGTGTGTCTTCCAGACCTCAGAGCTGGCTTTAGAGGTTGCTATCCTCTACTACGGCGGCCACCTTGTCGTAACCGGCCAGATGAGTAGTGGTGCCTTGATATCATTTTTCATATACATGCTGGAGCTGGGAGAATGTCTTGAGGTATCTAATCTGTTTTGGTCATTTCTCTCATTAAGTGTGTATGAAAACCCAAGACGCCAAAACCCCTTAACCGACTTCACGCGTGGTTCATCTTGCAGAGCATAGCGTCGGTGTACACGGGCCTCATGCAGGGTGTTGGAGCTGCTGATAAGGTTTTCGAGTACCTGGACAGGAAACCCAAACACCCAGCTGATGGCAGCGAGGCTCCAGACACATGCGTCGGTCTGGTTGAATTCAAAGACGTCACGTTCTCCTACCCAACACGCCCTGAGACTGATATTCTGAAGGTTTGTTGTGAGGGATCGTACTGCCACGGTGTGTTGATGAACTGTGTGTAGCTCTCCACACATCTTTTTAATGGTGGAACCTGTCTAATTATGGACGTTTGGAAAAGGAAATCACTCCCTGGATTGGTGTGCTTTGCAGGGAGTGTCGTTCACTCTGCGGCCCGGGGAGGTTACCGCCCTTGTGGGACCTTCAGGCAGTGGGAAGAGCTCCTGTGTGAGTCTGCTGGAAAACTTCTACCTTCCTCAGCAGGGCCAAGTGCTGCTGGACGGGAAGCCAGTTCACACCTTCCGACACGACTACCTCCACTCCACGGTCAGTCTACATCCGTAGAAATGATAATAGTTCAACATTTAGGAACATGTCCTATTTGACAGACTGGCATTGTTCTTTATTTAACTTATTGTCAGCAAATCTGATGAACAGACCAAAGCTATAACAATAGCTGCGTTTACATGGACCCTAATATTCCACTGATAATCTGGATAATAACAATGCTTCATGTAACCACCTCAATCAGAAGACGCCCGACCGGAAGGAACTGACCATCGGGTTGAGAGGGGGGACGTAAACCATCTGTTCAATAGGAAAATATTAGCGCCTAATAACCATGTAAATATATTCTATTGACGCGTGTTTGCCCCACGAGTTTCCCAGGAGGGACATGAAACATGGCGGCAGCAAAACTAAACAACTTAAAAGATTTAAGGACTGTTTCCAACCTTTACGGTCGAAAGGCTGGAAACAGCGAGTGTTTGAAAAGATGAACGGAGCCAGATAAAACAAAACCCTTCTTCTATTGTCATATTTCGGGCAGCTGAGACGATTCACAGCGGCAAAGCCACTGTGCGCATGTCGACAGGGTTATTATATCCTGATTAAATGCTTTGGGGCATGTAATGACATCTTATTGGATCCCTTCATTTAGTGTCCATGTAAACAGTTCAGTTCAATCGGGTTGAAGAACTTCTGTCCGTGTAACCGCAGCTAAGTGGACTGTCGTCCTGCATCTTTAGCACTACATGAACCCACGTTTTGATACCAAATTCCAGGGACTGACAGCAAGTCAAGCAGCACGTTACTGAACCTTTATGTGTTTGTCTTTGTCACAAAGTGCTCACCAATAAATAATTGATGATGGGCATTATTAATACTGTGTTAATAAGACAAAGAAACAGGACCAAAAAAAAGCCAAATTTTTTTGTTACTTTGCTGGGGGGGGGGTACTTACCAAATACTCTTGCACAATCATCGGGAAATTTTGCCCATAGCTTGTGTGTCAGTCTGTCTCTCAGCACTTTCCAGCTTTGCCACCCTGTTTGTGGCACTCAAACCCAAGTCTATTGGTTCCTACTGAAGATGTAGTTTTTAGCAAACTGGGGGTTATTTTCAGCTGTGGATTAATTTAGTACACCTTGGGTTCTCTGGTGAGTATTTATGTGCAGCAGGACGGCATATTAGAGGTGGGCTCAAAGTAAACAGTGCCCATGTTACTTGTATTGAAGCAATGTGAAGCCCAGTGCGACTGTGTGGCTCACTGATGTGTTGCAATGGTTTCTGGGCAACGGTGGAGCTCTATGGCACAGAGGAAGAAGATACATCAGACTTTTGCTACACGTTCTACTTGTTACTAGGATCAGTCCCTTGATGGTTAAGGCCTTTCACACATAAAGCCTCCCGTTTGTTCTTTTGTTTCGGCAGGTAGCTCTTGTGGGCCAAGAGCCGGCGCTGTTTGCCCGGACGGTCAAGGAGAACATCGCCTACGGCCTGACTGACGTCCCCACGGAGGCCGTGGAGCAGGCGGCCACCAAAGCTAATGCTCACGATTTTATCACCACCCTCCCTAGTGGCTATGAGACAAGTAAATATTTGATGTGCTCATTTAGAAGTCAGCCATTGATGTATTAGTAATGGACGGGGGTAGATAAGGTAGGACACCTAGTCAGGGATCATCATAGTGGAAACAAACGCTCGGAGACAGTTGTTGCTATTATCGTTAGAGAAGGGATGATTTTTGTCTTTCCTTTGCCATATGTACACTTGCAAGACTGTGCCGGTCTCCTGTCAGAAATCCCACGGTTGGTGTTTTAGGCTTGATCTTGTGGATCTTGTCCAACGTTACATCAGGTAGAGTCAACGTAATGGCAACATAGAATACTCCATATATTTTTCAAAGACCAACCTGTCGAACAGCAGTGATGCCACACCCTGCCTTCCCTCTGTCCCTACCACCGAGGAAAATCTGCACCAATGGTTATCAGTGTTTGTCATCGTCGTCGGACGCTTTCTTAGTTTGACTTTAATAGTTTTACTGTGCGCAGTTCATTTATCTTCCTTTACCTGGAGAATCTGAAACCTGGCCACTTTTTTCCTCCTCACTCCTGTTTGCTGTAGCTACTCCGTCACTACGGTTGCTCCCCTCGACTCTGGCAAACCAGAATCGTGTAGAGATAACTGTCTGAAGTCTATGAATCATGTGACGATGAAGCATTCTGAACATCTGCGGCAGCATGGGAATGTCGCCACACACACCAGATGTAAAAAGTCCAGTATGCTGCGAAACACAGAGAGATTTACTTGGCGATGATGGCGGCTTGAATGTAACGGACGGATTTTTATGTAAAATCTAGCTTTAAGTTGGCACTGATACAGCAATTATTATTGACACAAAAGCAGGTTACTACTTATTGTGGTGTGTACTGTATTGCAGTTCAATTGCAGTTGGTACAGGGACGTTTGTTGCATGAGTTCCATCCTCTCTCTACACTTGTTTCTAGTCACCTATCCACTGTCCACTCTCCAATCACAGTCAACATTGGCCCTGAAAACAAAAATAGGCCTAATGGGCAACCACGTGTTACTGTTGTATGGAAATGAAATGGAGCTAACGGTCTGTGCTTTCGTAAAGATGATATCATGCAGCTGAATTATTGCTCCTGATTGCTCCCCAGATGTTGGAGAGAAAGGCACCCAGTTGTCGGGGGGGCAGAAACAGAGGGTGGCCATTGCACGCGCTCTCATCCGCAACCCTCGTGTTCTTATCCTGGATGAGGCGACCAGTGCCCTGGATGCAGAGAGTGAACACATCGTCAGTGAAAAGCTACATTTACTAATGGCAAATTAAATGTTATGCACAGCGGGCCGACAAAAAGGCAATAATCCAGTAACATAGCCCTGCGATAAATATGACATTAGTGAACTTTCTAATGGTTCATCTCTGCCGCAGGTTCAGCAGGCTCTGAACAATATCATGCAGGAGCACACCGTTCTGGTGATCGCCCATCGGCTCAGCACAGTGGAGAAGGCAGACAACATCATCGTGATCGACAGGGGCTGCGTGGCCGAACAGGGCTCTCACAGTCAGCTGATGGCCAGCGGGGGGCTGTACTACAAGCTGGTGCAGAGGCAGGTCCTGGGCATCGAGACAGGGGCAGAGGTCCTGAACCCTTCCGAAAAAGTCAGTTGGAATTCTGATGGAGGAAGGCGGCGGAGTAGACAAAGCAGCAGCAGCGGCGCCAGTGAGTCAGAGTGCAATGTGCACTACTGAGAATGAACTGCAGGTTCAGGTTGACAGCATTTTTGCATATTTTGGGTTTCAACCCACATGCACTGAACAAGATATTTTGTGCAGCTATTCAGTACCATTTTCATGCAAAGCGTAGAAAAGGTCATCCAACTGAATTTACTCCACAGAACACTCAAAACGGTCAACTGAAATCCAGGATCTTTATATTTTAATGTGGAAATTGTCATCAGGTTAAGATCCACTTATAGATGAACTGAGTAGCATTAAAAATGTTGAATGTATCAAAAGATATCAAAGAGGGTTGGCATTGCCAGTGGAAATATAACTTGAATGATTGTCCAACATGATCGCTAACTGATTATAGCTTTAAGAATGTTGCTGCTGATGAACTGTGTAAGATGATTTGATGTTTTTTGCACTAACACAGATGTCTGATTGTCTGCTGAGGATACATCTATTAAATAACCGTAGAGATACATAATGTAATTGTATAAATCACTACTGAACACTGTACAAAAATATACTGCAGGAAACAAACATGTTGGATCAAAGCCAAATGCTGCATTTAATGTCTGCTCGTAAATCTTCCTTTTCATATTTCAGTCGGCCTTAACGTGGATTCTGAAGCATTGGTAGTATTTTCAAGGGTGTTTTCTGCAATGTCAGGCACAAAGCTAGTGCCAGTGCATCACTCTCAGTCTCTGTTTTCTGTCCCACTCCTGCCTGCCAGAGGCTAGGTGTGACGCAGGGCCATTGCCACAATGTTGGGGCCCCATGAAAGAAAACCTACTGGGCCCCTGACATAGAAATCCCTGCCCTCTGCGTGAGCAAACGCGTCACAGGGCATTTAAACACGTGACAGCATAGTCATGTGACCCGTTTTGTCCCGAAGAGAGAGCTCATCACCGGCTTTCTGTAAACGCTGCAGGCCCCCTGCTGGAGGAACTGGAGAACAACCCCTGAGCCACACCACCACTGTCGGCCTATATCATTATTTTATTAGGGGGAATTAAATAACTTGAGCTAATAAATAAAATAAGGAGTAAGGCATCAAGTCATTACGGAAGAGGATTAGGGCCACATGTGACATTTCTTTTTGAGTTTCTTTTATTCAGACTTTTTTTTTTAGAATTCTGACCAAAGTGCATTAATCACCTTAACTTGCTAAATCCATTCGCACTACTGTAAGTCTGTATTGCTACTCTTTTAATTAAAAAATAGGATCTCGTCTTTAAACGTCTGGGGAAGGAAAGGAGGAGGTGAGGAGGGAAAGGAGGAGGTGAGGTGTTTTTTGTTTTTTTTAGATTTCTAAATTATTTTTTTGAGTTCTGAATTAATTCTCAGAATTCTAAAAAACAAAAGTCAGAATTCCTGGAAAATGGACCAAACCACGTGCATTATTGAGGGGGGGGGGGGGCTACTAAGCTGGGGCCCCATGAGTCACCCAGGACTACCCCATCCCCCTTTAGCGACACCCCTGGTGTGAAGCGATATATTTTTTAACTCTATGAATCTGATCTGACGCTAAAGCAACACGCCGCATGTTGCTAAGATGTTAAGAAGTAGCCGAGCGCAGATTCGCACCTTGTCTGCGGAGTTTTACCGGTAGTTGCGACACGTCCGACGGCCCGTGAAGGCAGCACGGGGCCTACATCTACTTCCTGTTTGGGGGGGAAGTTCCGTCAGCTGTCACAGTGTGAACGGCGAGCAGAGGAAGAACACACAACAACAACAGCAGCTACAATGTCGAGTTTGTCCAACAGCTTCGGCGGCTACACGATGGTGCAGCTCAACGGGATCCTGGAGGACGACGAGAAGCTGTGGAAGATGGTCCAGGAGATGGACGAGGTACGTGGAGCCGCTGACCCCCCCCTCTCTCTCTCTACCTTTTGTTGTGCTTTCCCAAATAAAACCCGCTCGCGTACATTTAACTGGCCGCCTCGGATCACCTTCAGGGTTTGGCCCTAGCGGCCACCGTAGCGCTGAGTCACCGTGCGGCTCCGGCTGCTGCGCCGTTTCCGTTGAAACGATACTGAACGTGTGAATTATGAAGCGGCTCCATGACTCCGTCGGTGCTGCTTTACATGACAACAGAGTGAAGACGGGCCGAGTGACTCGGCTCCCCTACAGGCCCCCGTGTCCTGGACTCTGTGGCCCCTACAGGCCCCCGTGTCCTGGACTCTGTGGCCCCGCAGGCCCCCGTGTCCTGGACTCTGTGGCCCTGCTCCAGTAGCACAAGGACTCTGCAGCTTCACTTGTACCTGCTGTGCACTGCATCCTAAGTTCGCCATGTCACGATAAGCAGATGATAGGCTGGACTTTATCCTGGGAAGGCTTTTTACTGTAGAGCTGGAGTTTTATACAGGACAGGTGCTTCTGGTGTCCCCCACCCTGTCCCCCACCCTGTCCCCCACTCTGTCCCCCGCCCTGTCCTCCTGAGTCCCCCCCGCCCTGTCCTCCTGAGTCCCCCCCACCCTGTCCTCCTGAGTCCCCCACCTTGTCCTCCTGAGTCCCCCTGTCCTCCCCACTCCCCTCCCTTTGCTCCTCCAGGTCTCACCCCCACCACTCGGACCAGTAACTAACCACAGACCTCATGTTCACTCTGTTGTCATGGTGCTGCGACCTTCACTCACTCTGGAAACTTTAAAGCACGTTCTGCACAACAGAGGAGGAGCGACTTCCTCGGGTCGTTATTAGCTGTCTGGATGAATGCTGCCTTCTGTGTTGTCGGTCCTGTTCTCTCTCTCTCTGTCTTTAATCCACACCCTGTTTGATTGTCTCCATGGCTTCGCTGTCGTCTTCCAGTAGGTTACACACAGGGAGGGACTCGTTCACTGCAGTGACACTGCAGTTGTTACATGACTGTGGACGAGCGACTCGCCAAGTAAAGACGGGCCCTGAGCTTCCAGGTGGAACCGTGTGGGACAGTCAGGGATGGGAACAAAGGCAGCGGCTGTCAGAAGGTGTCGAGTGAAACCCGAGCGCTCTGAGAACACAGCTGTGGCATGTAGACACATGCTCGCATGTTGGCAGCGACCCTTTGAATAATGCAAATCTCGCCGTCATAAATTTGTTTAGATTCCGTGCGTACGTGAACGCATAATGTTTTCGGCTCATTTAAGTTCTCGGTTCCGCTTTGCACTTTGAAGCGAGGTGAGATGAAGATGAGCGGCGTCTCTTTGCCTTTTGGCTCGTCCTCGCTAATCCGGGAAGGTTTTGTCTACAGAGCATGGATGCTGAAATTCCAAGTCCAACTTGTGTGGATCTATAACAGAACAGATCTGATGAGTCGGGCGTCGCCTCAGACAGCTGGGAAAGGCAGCCCTTGTTTACTTGCTCAAGTGTGGTTCAATCCCTGGGATGTTATTTGATCCCACAGACACCCGACTGTGCTGAGGCATTTATTAGTTTGACTGTGGGGGGGGGGGTTCTGTTTCCTTAACCAAATCGCACACATTTAGGCTGTGATCTTCTTGACTCATGTCACGTCCCACCTCCCGCTCTGGAACCCTCAGGTATAATAAGTGCCTTGCTCACGGCCTGTTTAATCAAACATTTACATGCTTTTCGAATGACACTAATTTTAGCCCTTCCGATACTGGATATACTCTGTGACGGTGACACGGTGACTAAATCACACACGTGGTTTGGCTGTTCTGTACCCTCAACGTCTTCTTACTCATCAGCTGACAGATGCACAGATTCCCAGATATCTGCAATAAGTCAATATTGTGTGATTTCTATATTAGAGTTCTCTAGCCAAAGTAGGATTACCAACTCCGTCTGTTTACCACTTGTGCAGCGACACACACTTCCTGTGAGACTTTTCTTTATGCGGCTTTGTTTGTGGTTACACAGAACAAAGGAAGAAGGAACTGCAACTGCCATTTTTGAACATTACTATTGAGAATTACTTAAGCCAAATGTGCTTCCACTTTTACAGCGACCTGTAGGTCTGTGGACCGTGCAGAAGAGCTCTTAACCTACATTTCCTGTGATTTATTAATTCTTTTTTTATGGAGTGAGATGGAGTGTTGCAGAGTAGCATTTCCAGCAAACAGTGACGCGTTTGGTTTGACTGAACAAGCCGTGGATGCTATTTAAAGGTCTGCTTCTTCAGCGGGCCTCAATGAACGAGAAAATGGGCTCGTGCCCGACGGGAAGCTGGTCACCTCAGGATATGATGGTGCAAAGCGCAGTGGTCACGGACACATTTAGCTGCTTTTCCTGCATTAAAATGTTGTTTTGCCCCTTCGGCCCCACAGCCAAACAAGGCCTCCTCCCTCAGTCACTTTTTGAAACGATTCCAGAATCACGACCTACGCTACGCTGTATATTTAGAGTTTTCCTACATGGTCCCGCCCAGTCCAGGCTATATCTGCACAGACATGTTGGTTGGATGTGTGAAAACGGAGACCTTTTATTTTATTCTAAATCCTCCACCGTTCACACTGTATCACGTTGTTCTTCCCACCTGTCGTCATGATGGTTTCATTTCAAACTTGCATTTTTACATGCAGTTCTGTTTAATTGTTGCAAGGAGTACTACTCGGCGTTGGAGGGGTTTTGCAAAGTTTTAAAATATAACCCCAGTGATGTCATCTCAGCTGGGGCCGGGGGGCGATATGACCTCAAATTTATATCGCGGTATTTTTTTGTTTTTCACGGTGACTGTATGGTATCACGGTATTACAAAATTAAAAGGGGATGCTCCACTCAAAACATGATTCTACCTTTTTTCACTCCATTGGCAATGTAAGGCAACATCTTAAAGAAAAGATTAGCCGCCTGATGTAGGTTAACTACCACCTGTTGTGTGATTAATCCTCTGACGTAGACAAGGTAGAATTGGGCATCTCAACTCCATTTATTTGGCAGAAAACCTATATTATTGCTGATACTTTATATTTGGATAAAAGTACTGGTGTTGACACACCGTGTTCTGGTCAAATGGGCTAAATGATCAGATTTACGTGTAATTAAGTTGGAACGTTTTATTAGACTAAATTTCAGCACCATGCACTGACCATTGTAACCTACCAAGTCAGCGACGTGTAGCCTGTGCCCAAAACATGCTAGCCTGGTCCATTTGTTGATCTGTAATGTGCGCACCATGTTTTAGCGACGGACGGACTGACGCTGTCCGCCACCTTTGCTTGTCACAACATCTTATATATTACTGATGTTTGCGCCGCATCAGGTGATTTATATCCAAACCAGGTCCAGATCACAGAAGTGGTCCCCTTTTCCCACCTGGTTCTGACACCCGATTAATTTCTTTTCAGAGAATAAGGACCCTTCTTCTCGCCGCTTTGTCTTGCTGATTGAAATCTGATTGTGTTGCGACCTTTGTTTCTTTGTCTAACTGTAGCAGTAAACCGCCTCTGGCTTTAGAACTTTCACTGTTCACGTGAACAGCAGCAGACTATAGTGAACATCCTTTGTTTTCTTTGCAACAAAAGACAGATATTCAGAACAAGACTGAACTTTTTAAAAAAACAGAAAACTAAAGGCCGGTGGCGGTGAGGAAACCGGTGCACCGCGCAGCTCGAGTGTGAATCACATCCCATCTACTGCATAGACAAGTGTTTTCTTTTCAGAAATAACTATCTCTAACTGCTGAGTGTCATATAGTGAATATTGTTACACCAGAGTCCAGGTACTGAATGGAATGCAGCCATGATTCATGCTGTTGGATGCACCTGTGACTTTCCTGCTGCGACATGTTAAAACGTTTGCTCTGTTCAGTAGCCGTTACATAAGTTGCTACCTCCAGTAGCCTTGCAGGGGGTTTTAAAGACTATATAGTCTTTAAAACATCAACCCGAGTTTGGAGTTTTATTTTTTTCAACTTGCTTGAGAATGTTTAAAATAAGACACATCACGCTGCTGAAATTGGATAATAAATGGTTGGAAAAGAACATGTTCTGCTTCTTTTTCTTTGTCTTTGTGTGAAGGGGCTTGTGGGAGTTGTGTGAAAACTGGCAGGATAAGTGTGAGGATTCGTAGTTAATATTCAATGCAAGTTTTTCTTTTTATTTCTTGGGTGATTCTCGCAAATCTACATTAATTGCAGAAAATGACTTCCCTCAAATTGGGTTCATCTGAGTCCCGTATTTCAGAGGGAAGTCTTGTCTCTTCAGACTCTCTGGGAGTCCTGTGTTGAAGGACGTGCAAAGATGATGCCATAAAGACATTCCTGACTTGATTTTTGTTTTTGTTTTGTAGATGCAGGAAGTCCAGCAGAGCAAGGAGATGACGCTGGTCACCAACCGGACCCTGGCAGAGCAAAACCTGGCCCTGCAGCCCAGACTGGAGCACAAGAAAGAGCAGCTCACCAAGCGTTACAGCTGTCTTCAGGAGAACTTTGAGTCCTATCAGCTTCGCAAGTCCACCCTAGGTACAGCAGCAAAAGAGTAACATATATCAGTGTTTTATAATGGTACCCAGCCCGAGTCAATGAGAACCGATACATAAATAAATGTATGTGGGACAAGCTACAAACAGCACATGCACTGTACTCAAGGACCTATTGTTTTTACTGTTTAATTATGGTCTCTGCATGTTTTTAATATTCTTATAAACTGATTTAAGCCCAGATAACTACTACCAATGGGAGCCAGTGCAGCTTAGCTCAACCTGGGGTGCGAGGCTCAGTCTTTCCTGTTCTAGTCTGGCAGCAGACGTCTGAATGAATTGTGGTTTGTCACGGGATTGTTTTGGAAGACCGGTGAGGAGAGCGTTAAAGTAATGAAAATGATTAAAATAATGTTAAGCCCCACTATTCGGGTTTACTAAAATGTACGTCTGGGAAAAGCAACAAATGTTGGATCCATCATGTCTGGAAACAGAGCTGCCAAATCTGCTTTTCTTTCAAACTCGTACCAAACGGGAGGAAAATGGCACTAGTTTTAGTTTGCGCATGTTTATTATAATAAAGTCTACACACGCCTTCTTTCCAAAGAAGAGAAATCAGAGCGTGCAACCTGACAGACTCATTGGATTTAATCGACTGATCATTTCAGCTCACAGTTAAAACCTTCGGTGTGTTGGGGGAGAATACTGATAACATTGAGGCTTGAGGTGATTACACTTTCAGATTAAGAGCAAACCCTTTTAAACTGCCAGTCAATTGTCATCATAGGAAGCTGAGGCGTTACTGTTCTTGCCCTGCATGATCACGAGCTGAAGAGACCTGTTTGACCAGTTCTCACGTTTCCCATCAGAGGCTTTTTACCAGAAGCCCTCTCATGTTGCTGCAGGAATCGCTATTGAGCAGGTTTCGTCTCCACCGCGGAGTCGTACAGCGTCAGGAGATACTGTAAGATACCTTCCTGACACGCCTTCACAGAGCTTCTCGTGTGTGTGAAGCAGGCGGAGTGACGAGGCCGGTTGACGCAGTGGCTGCCAAGCAGCCTTATCAAAATAGCATGCCCATCATGCTCTACTCTGATAAAAGTTTGACTTTGCCTTCTTCCCTGTGAGGCCCGCATGCAGACTCTGAAAGCCTGGTGCTGTCATGTATACAGCACACTCAAAAGGTTCTCGCTCTCTGTAAGCTTTCAAACGCTGCAGCTTTTATTGCTTCAAGGCCAGAAGTGCTGCTCTATTTACAGCAAAATGAGCTTCTAGCTGTTAGTTGTAGCATGTGCAGATATATTTTGCTTGTTAGACGTTTAAGGTTTTTAAGGCGATAATGGCAGCGTAACGTTCACGCCTCTGTCTTGGTGGACAGCATTTCCAAGACAGGAGTCAACACACCGATGTGGCTCTGCGGGTCTGTGGTTTTGTCTGGTGTCAGCCAGCGATGGCTTTTGTCAAATGTAGGTTACCCGGTCCCCCCCCCCGCCTTCCACTGGCCGTGGATTTGTTGTTGTAAAGCAGCTGGGGAAGGACAGCGATGCTCGGAGCGGAAAGAAACGCAGCCGTTTGACCCAGATGAAAGATCTGGCGTAGAGTAGCGTGCTGCGTCGACGTTGGCCTACAGTTGCACCACCGGCACCTCCCTTCGTAATCTGTTCTCCAGGAAATGTGCCATTGTGTTACCCTTCACTGTCCATTAGGCTCCGGGGGTCAAAACGGCAACAAAGCCCCTCCACCACCATCCACTGCCTCTGAGGACGGCAGCCCACAGTGGGCCATTGTGCTTCCAGGCAAGCTGGTGTAAAACAGCCAGAGTGGGTGGGTGATGGGACCAGCAGGCAGGGGGAGAGAGGCCGTCCAAAGCTCTGCCCCCTCAGATTCACAGCAGAGGTTGATGTGGATTAATCTACTAAATGTGTGTCTCATGATCTCCAGGCCCAGACTGCGTGTTGGGCACTCGGCGGGCTCTCCGCTCAGCCAGAGAATCGCAGCTTTGTGTGGAAGGAGTGCAGCTGATACGCCTAAAGAGTCCGCCTTGTTATGGGAGAGGCAGCGAGACAGAGAGGAATGGGAGTTCACCCCGGGAAAAAGGCCGTGTCAAGAACGAGCGGTTTCTCTATTCACTCAAATCTGGCAAACCAACATGAGGTTCTGGGCTCTAGTGGCAACAATTCAGAGATAACGTTTTTGATTACCAGTAAGCTGACCAATTTGACAATTTTGGTCTGGCCAGTTGCCGTTTTTGGAATCCCTCAAAACCATTTTCATGGCTTATTATTTGTCAAAGCCAACCAGTGCAGAAACTCTACAGCAAAGTTCTTTTTATGTTTGTCCCAAAGCAAAGTGCCTTTAAGTGGCATGGCGCTTTCTTTAGCCCCGCCTCCCAGCTGTTCACGCTCATCCTCACTCACATGATTGGCGGCGACTCTGTAACTGGATTCATCTATTTATGAATTGAGGGACATTTAAGCGTCCGTACTGGCTAGTTGTTATACCTGGAAAAAGAAAAATGATACGCTGATTTTAAAAACATCCTGGAGGTTGTAGTCAATCGGTCTGAGAGGCCGAGCGTTACCTTTCTGTCTGCAGCCGGTTTAACACCCTCGTAATGGCAACGTTCAGGCGTGCAGCTAGTGAGTTAAACTTTGAGACTGTTCATTATGTGCTGATTGACGCATTTGAGTAAAATCGCTTGAGTCATATTTTTACTGTCTGGCCTTTTTATCAGAGAGCGGGATGCTCCCCGACAGATGCAGTACGTTTAGAAACGGAATTGGACCTGGATTAAGGGCGTACCGATGAGCGATGGGTTGGGGTTCTCACCGATTTGTGTAACCCAAATCTTTGCTGTAAGGTCAGGGAGTAACGCTGGGAAAGCTGCTAATCAGTACGGCGCTCACTGGAGAGTCTTGGTGTGGCGTCGTGTTTGTAGCCGGATCTTCCACCACTTGTGTCCAGACCGAAACATCTCGACATCTTCTAGATGGATTGGCACAACATTTTCTACAGACATGAATGTTTCCCCAGAAGATGCCCCTGATGATTTTGGTGACCTCCTGACTTTTCCTCCAGCGCCACCATGAGGTTGACGTGTTTGGGTTTGAGTCAAATGTTTCAACAACAGGATGAATTCTAATAACTACATGTAGCGCCATCATCAGGTCAAAGGTTTTATCTCGCCAGACGTTTTGATTTGTGACCAAATACCTGCAAAACCGATGACCTTCCCATCAGGCTCCGTTGTACTAAACTAGTGTAGTGAACATGGGGAAACATTTCTGAACTGCTAACCATCGACATGCTAGCGTTGTCATTGTGAGCATATTGTCATGCTGCCATTTGCACAGCACTGCTCTGCCCCCTACAGGCAACATCCATTATGGAAACATCGTTACTAATTGTAAAAACCCGTGCTGACTCAGCATCCAGTGCGTAAATGAGTCATTCTAGGTCTTCGTTCACGCATTGAAGCCAGCCTACAGTAGAATATAGCACATCAGGTTAGACTGGAGTCGCTCCTGTGATTAGAGAGCCGCTGTATTATGTCTAGGGTTGGGCAATGAAGGTGAGTCGACAATGCTGTAGTGGAGATCAGTAACCGGTGATGTGTCATTGCTGTTAGTGCCACCGTGCGTGTTTGCGCTCCCAGCTCCGGCTGGTGTTGACTTTCAGGCCTGCTTAGGAACACAAACAGAACAGGCTCCCTCCTTAGAGACACCCAAGTCGGTTTCAGTTGACTCAGTGGGGCATTGCAGGTTCACAGCAAACAGAGCGGTGTTATGGCTGTCGGCTGGCAGATTTCACATATCCTGCCTCAGCTTTGCGTGACAGCCTCATTAAAATCTGTCTTTTCTAACACATTCATTTTCAGCCCAAGAACTGGGGGGGGATTTTTATTTATTTATTTATTTATTTATTTATTTTTGGGCGAGTGAGCTCATCGGTTAATTTATGCACGGATCACACTTGATCCACAATGCACCTGGGTTGCTCCGAACTCTGTGTAAAAAGTCTTGTGACTGAAATGTGTTGAAAAGATTGTGGTGGTGAACTGCAGTGTTACAAATGTTGTTGTAGCTCTGCTCCACAGACAGCAGGGCCTTTGTCACAAAAAGCAATCCAGAGTAAAGTAACTGTGTGTGTGTGTGTGTGCAGGCATTATTACAATGTAATCCTATTAACAAAACACAAGTTATGCAACATCTTTATTATACCTTAGTGTCTGAAGTAGTAACAGACTTTCACATTTAAGTTACTAAATTACAGTGTAGTGTTCAGTGAGCAGCAAGGTTGTGGTGAAAAGATGATCATGAGCAGTTTTACGTCCGTCCAATATGTGTTTAGTGTGTGATGTCGTGTGCTAAGGCTGGATGGTGGATTTGCGCTAAATAGACTGGACGTGCCTCCTGTCAGTCCAGGTCCAGCAGAATAACAACATTTGTGCTGTTTCTCGGCCTTGTCATTTAACAGACCACAAGTCAGGAAACACCTCCCTGGACACTTTGCTGGCCCTCCTGCAGGCGGAGGGAGCCAAAATAGAGGAGGAGACCGAGGTAAGCGTCATTCTGCTCTGGAGAGCGTGAGGCCATCAGAATGGCCTGCTGACATACAGGTCGCAGGGTTTATCCTGTCAGTGTTTCTGAGCTGTCGATCACATTTTTAAGTTGCTTATTCCAAATTGTTTTATCTAATGCTGCATTTATACCATAAGAGAAACACTACTAGGGCATCTACCTGTGTGATGTTATTTCTATCTTTTTCGGTTTTTACATCCACTAGGACTTTCAGAGGGATGCGTTGACCATATTTGGCATTCCGTATGTAAATGAGCCTGCACGGGCAGATGGATGTAGAATGGGTTTCGTCACGTGTTTGAACACCCTGGGTCCGTTCACATGCACACATTTGGATCTTTTTCTGTGGCGGCTTTGGTAAATGAAGCCCCAGATCATGTCACCTTTTTAAATGAGTTTGACCACACGAGGACTGGGCCTGGAAGTTGCAGTGAACAGTTACTGACGTCACAGCATAGATGTTCAGGTTCCAGTCTGACTGATGATTGATGGCTTTACACGTGTAAATCCGGTCACTTAACATAATGTTGACCAGAGAAGTCATTAGATGGTCTTTTTTAAATGTTAAAGTGTCTGGCTGCTGGATGCTGTTTCCATCTTGATGACTTACGTTGGCTCCCAACTTGAAGCAGGGACTTCTCTATTCTCTCTCTCTCTCTCTACTCCTTTCAACAGAATATGGCCGATTCATTCCTGGATGGTGACGTGACCCTGGATTCCTTCATTGATTCCTACCAGAGCAACAGGAAGCTGGCCCACTTGAGAAGGGTGAAGATTGAGAAGCTGCAAGAGATGGTGCTGAACGGCCAGCGGCTCCCCCAGGCGTCTGTCCCTACCTCCCGATCTCAGGATGTGTCTGCTGCAGGCAGACCCTCGTGCTCCTCCCTCCTCAACGAGGCCAACATCGATGCTTCCCCTGTCGCCCAGCCAAGGCGGAAACCCCCGCCTCCTCCATCCCAGCTGGCCCCATATCTAAATCCAGAGCCATCTCCAACCGCTGCCCCCCAGCTTCCTGTCTTCTACTCAGCATCGCCATACCCGCCAATTCCTCCCAGAACAGGCCAACCTTTTCCCAACGTCTCCTCTGGCTACCCCAACCATTTCCTATCTCAGTACCCTCCGGCTTTGCCTCAGCGGCCTGCTCCTCATATGACCCCGCAGCCCGGCTTCATCATGCAGTAAAATAAAAGCAGTGGCCACTCACAGGACACTGTGCGAGTCGTGGACTTTTCCCTACTGGAACTCCTGACAACTATTTTTTTTTTTTCTTTTCTACATTATCTGTCTTCTCTGAATACGACCACTGGCATCACAAGAAGGCAGACCTGCACTGCCTGGTCTGGTCACGTTCAGCTGAAGCAGATCTCGAATAATCTGTGTGGATTGGCGCCCACCTCTCGCTCCCATCATCACTCCCAACAACAACAACAACAACAAAAAGGCATTACCAGATCAACCTTGACCCTCGCCAGCTGGAGTCCTTCAGTGGAAGGGCCCAATGCCCAAAGCGTCAGTCTAAGGGCCTCTGAGCTGGGACTTGTCATTAATCAGCACTTTCCGTCTCCTGCCTATTATTTTTCAGTCTCTCGCCTTCCTTCAAAGGTGTTCCTCGAGCTTTCGTGGGGCACTTTTGAGTCATTCAAAAAAGGATTTGATTAGTCATTTTCATCTGCAGCATACTAATTTACTGTATATGCAAGCAAAGAGACCCTAATTACTGTGCAGTTTGGATGAAAATATCATTTCCCAGAATATATTCGGGTGAAACTGCATCTATGCTGTGATTGTTTTTTGTTTTTTTTATCTAAAAATTCACACGGTACTTAGAAATATTTGAATTTCAGCAACTTTTTATGACCTAGTACTAATAGTTATGTTAGTAATATCCAGGATAGACTGATTCTACGTGTGTAAAGGAGGGCTTTGGTTGGTGTTATCTCTTCTTCAATGCGTGGGTGTGTCTCAAGAGTCCAGACCTGCCTGGTTCAAGATGGCTGACTGTTGTGCGTGGTCCATCTCAGGGCAGAAGTCAGAAGGGAGTTGACGGGAGAGGATTAGTGGCCGAGCTGTTGAAACAAATGACTAGGCTTGTAGCGCCTTGGCTGAAATGAAGGATTTATGTACAGCCATACAGTACACGTCTGATGCGTGTTGTTTCCTGTGGGTTCCTGTTGTAATAAAACACTCCTTCTATGATGTCTGTTATCTTTAACACCCTCAGATGGGATTGGAGATCAGGCCAACAGTTCTTTGGATCTCATACACATGGTCCGGTTCAGTTTTCTGTCACACTGAGCACCAAAGACTTCCCACGTCACTCTGTGTTCAAACTCCTTTTTTTTTTTTTTTTTTTCCTAAGTCTTCTTTTTTTTATGTAAGTGAAACATTTAGTGAGGTAATCTACCGTTGTTCCTAACATATCTGTTTGTGATGTTGAGCTGAAAAACTACTTTTTGTAAACACGAAAGCCAGATTTGTTCAAGAGAAGGCCGTCCTGGCTTTGGGAGGAAACTCTTTCTGGTGCAATTATAGAAATTCCCTTTTTTCTTTCCCCCTCCTGACTGCTGTTGCTGTGCACTGTTGACGAGCCACGAGTGCCTACACTTGAAGTGACGTTGATCACGTCCTGCTGACAACTCCCATGTTTCTCTATGCGCAGCTGTAGAGGTTAGACCCCCACCCCCACCCCCCCAAACGATGAAACTGGCCATTTCTCCTCCTGCTGCTGATTTCATGTTCCACCAGAAGGTAGGAAAAGGCCATGTCTGACTGTCAGGCTGTGCTTTTTCACTAGAAGCAAAAATAGAGCGACATTGAACATGTGCCAGAGACACCCTCAGGCTGTGTGCCTGGCGGTGCTTGTACTTCTCTTCCATTCTTCCTCCGATGCATTGAGGTTTGCCTGGGGTGAACTTTAGAGATTTTTGCATGTGTGTTTTGTTTTAATTGGTGAAATAACAGGGCTCTAAAATGTTTTGTCATATGTTGGTGATAATACCTCACCTCACGGCAGAGAAGGGGACCACAGAATGGACAAAGCATACTTGTCGGCAGGCAAAACTACAGAAATAGCAGAAACTAAAGCATCAAACGATGAACCAGCATTTCTAACAACTAACAGTGGATCATTCTTTTGTGCATGGCCTTTGCTCTTTGTGTTCTGTCTGAAGATTCCTCTTTAATACTTGTTTTTTTTTAGCTGTTGAGCTGCTTTTTACATTTGAGCTGATCCTCTGTATCCATTATTTTATATGTGGTTGGTGATATTTTCAGTGTAATGTTGTAGGTATTGACTTGTAATGAATGTTTAAGTGGAATTTAATGCTATTTTCAAGTTCAATAAATCTAAACATTTTTCTATCTAATTGCTTTGTTATTACACACTGAACACATCTGACTTCTCACTTGATGTCTGCAGTTAGTTTGTGCAGTTATGTCTCAGAACAGCCTGCAGCTCTGCGCTGAGCAACATGCTTTGAAAATGAAACGAGAGCCACCTAGTGGCCTTACAACGCAAAGAGAAATACTTTGCTTCATAAATATACACGTTTATGTAAGTACTTCTCTACTCTATTTACATCCAATATTAACAGTGTGCCAAGTCACAGGTATTTGTAGTGTTAAAGGTTAATGTGTTTCGGTTCTACATGTATTCTTTAGTAGTGGAGCAGAAAGCAAAGTACTTACACTGATTCATTAGATGTTAATCTCCTGTGTGATTTTAAAATCAATTAAATCTCCCTCTCCAAATTCTATTTCAGATATCATTTGTAATGCATGTGTCCTGTCACTCACTGTTGCCACGTTATGTATCATTAACGATGTGAGACACAGCGTGTGCCTTTGAACGCACCCTTGCTGCTGTAATGTTGCACACGTGTCCCACGTAAAGGACGGAAGAGTTTGTGTTCCTGAATAAACCCACTGGTAGCCCTTCTGAGTGCACTGATTTATATACACAACATATTAAGTAATTTTCAGAGTCGTTGCCATCTGCAGGCCTTTACAGCCCGAGCCACGCCCACCTGGCTTCAGAATGGGCGGGGCTCGCAGTGGGCGTGTCCCGTCAGGAGCCAACCAGGTTTAAGTGGCGTCGCTTTGCTTTCAGCGTGGTCACATTTGGTTCAGTCGATTCTAATCGAGTGAAACGTAATTAAGTATTTTGGGCGCGCGCAGGTGAGCCGACGTGGTTTAAATCAAGGAAACCCATGAAACGTTCAAACACGGCTGGGAAACATGATCACACGTCGAACTGCGCCACAGCGCAGCCCACAGACACCGCTGGGAATATCAACACGTGTGACAGCGGCACCTGCGGCAGAAGCTGTCACTGCAGCAGTGTTCAGAGAGGCGTCTGCCACCTTTTATGTTGCATCTCACGCAGCAGCGAAAACCTCCCGACAGACGCGTCCGTGTTGTCAACGCGCCCCCAAAAGCACGTGGTGCGTTTCCATAGTCACGTCACAGCGGCGCCGCCATGTTGTAGGAAACCCGCCGCGCCTCCTCGCTGCCTGTCAGATTATAGCGCTTAATCCGCGGAGGAGGAGGAGGAGGAGGAGGACACCGTCAGGACCCTCGCTGCTGCTGCTGCGCTGTCAGGAAACGCTGCTGTCACTTCCTTCTCCGCAGCAACGCGCCTGGACGCAGAAGATGAACCTTCCGCTGCCGTCTTCGCGTGTCCGCCGAGCCGCCAACGCGTTGAGCTGTTAGCTGGCTAACTGGCTGGAGAAGAGTCGGGTTAGCTGCTGACGGCAGCCTCCGTCCAGGGAAGGTCCAGGCATCATCTGCTGTGCCAAAGAAACCCGCTGCCGTATTTATTACACGCGTGTCAACACCAGCACGCTGCGCTGCGACTGTTAGCTGCCAGCTAGCTGCAGCGAGGCTGTTAGCCTCTTCAGACTGTACAACTAGTGCCTCCGACGGCCAGGCGGCGGTGGTTCCACCCCCCGAGGTTAGCCGAAGCAGAAGATGTCCGGGAAGGACCTGGACCCAGCGGAGAAGCAGTCCACGACGGAGCGGCTGGTGAAAGGTGCGTGTTCCCGTGTGTTCCTGCTGAAAACCACCTGTGGCTTCTGGGGCAACTTCCTGTCAACAAGGCGACGTGTAATGTTGTTGTGCCAGACTGTGATATGGGACTCACGTCGTGTACAGAGTGTGTATCCTGTTGTATAGTCCACTGTGGCCACCTCCATCCCAGGTGAAGCGCAGATATCTGTGGATGAGGGGGAATCAGGCCGTGAGTCAGAGGTGAGAAGATGCCCTGTGTTGGTGCCTGATCTCCTTCACATTTACGGTAGATGGGATCTTAATTCATGAGGCTGCTGCTCACTCGTGGGAAGACAGAGCCAGGGCTCTGCTCGGGTTACCAGAGATGGATTCCTCCACACCGAGGTTGCCTCGCCTCATCGGACGGACAGGTCTGAGGTGGCTCCCGAGAGCGAGAGCCCAGTCCGCTGGTGCAGGGCAGCCCCCGTCCCCGTCGGGCAGCCGGGGCGCTGGGAGAGTCCTGCCCGGGGACTGGAATGCTGATGTGTGAGCCAGTAGGCAGAGGGGGAGTTACTCGTGGAAAGAATCTCCCCAGTGATGTTCCCAACATGGCCTTGGCACATGAGAGAGAAGAGGGAAAGCAGACATATAGACTGCTTTGCTTCAGGGTGGGACCCCAAACCATCGGCCCTGTATGGGGCTAAAAAGTCAGGCGTTAGTTGTCGTTCGTCACATCATGCGTGCTTCAGTTCATGTTTACATCATAATGCAAACTATAATTGCCAAACAGCACTATACTGTGGGCTGAGGCTGACAGACATGCACATTAGTTTGATGTTTGCTGGCAGCGTCTGAAATCATGTTCTTTCCTCACCTGCCTCTGTGGCAGGTTACTGGATGTTTCTACCTCCGGTTTCTTTGTCTGCCACTGCTGAAATCTAGGAAGTCATCCTTACATTAGTAAACACTGAGTCAGTGGGACGTGACAGTAGAAATATGGAATATGTCATGTAACCATAATGCCTGACCATTCTTAATTCAATAAAATTCACTTTTGTTTATATAGCACCACATCATAACAGGGTTATCTCATAGCACTTGTTAATATAGAGCAGGTCTAGACCAACTCTACGTATTTAGACCCCAGATTCCACCATGAGCAGCACTGATTGTTAACTTAAGATTTGCCTTTTAAAAATACATTTTATTATTATTATTAATATAAGAAAAACCCCTCTGCCGTGGTGGCAGCTGACCGGAAGCCCTTACCTGACACATTTACTTGGCATGTGGCAGGTGCTAATTTAATTGCCTGGTCGCAGTGGTGTTTCCAGGGTAACTGGTGGCTGTAAGAGGGCTTAACTGTAGACTACCTAAGACTAATGCTGCCTGGTTGTGTAAGTCAACAGTTAAGCTCATTCACTGCTGAGTATTGACCTGGTAGCAATCTTGGTCTTTTGATGTGATGCTTTCTCCCCAGACGGTGCGTGAATACACTGTAATGGCTAATGGGTGTGTGGTGCCACCTGCACTTACTGGATACAAGACTTTTGCTTGGCTGCATATCGTTAATCCTCCGCGTTGCCTGATGTGACAAAGACTCACGTCAGCCGTTACACAAAAGGAAGTAGGTTGTTGCTGTGTGTTAAACCCGACTCTCTGCCTGAAATGAAATGAGAGCGATATAAGATATAGGGAACAAACCCAAGGCCTGGCTCTTTAGCTTGCGAGGGTAATGCATTCGCTGATAATTAGAGCAATCTGAAGTGGACTCGGTGATTCATCCAGCCACAGTCTGCTCCATTCATCTCTACCCAGCCGCATCTTTGTAATTCAATCCTCCTCTATTGTGTTGGTTTTGAAACAACAGCGAACAGATTCTAGACGCCGGCTCATATCGCTGTCCAAAACATTCTCCTCGGTGGGCAGGGTGCTAGATAGTAGTGTCTTTGTGTCGTGACTCGTTTGTTGTCATGCCAGACAGTGTGGGTGTTGATGCAGTGCAGCGGTGTGTAGTTTTGAAGAGTTCATCAAACATTAATGCTAATTAGGCCAGGCAGTCTGTAATAAGACGCCAGTGTCGGGGCGGTGGCAGCTTATTGTTTTTAACAGCGTGTTTCTTTCTTCTTCGTTGCGTCGTGCATCAGGAACGAGTGGCTCACTGCACTTTGTCTCCACTGTTGGTTTCTTTCGCCTCTTATGACCTTTTCCCAACAAATCAGCTCTGGTTGTTGAACCGGTTCCATTCAGGACTCTTGCGGAACCATTGCAGTCAAGGATGTGTTGCACAATCCAAGATGGCGGATCGCACCGATTACCTGCGAGCTTTTGTTCTGTTATTACAGATATTTGTTTTTATCCAAAGAACATGCACGAGCCAACTGTCAGTGATGAGACGACTATTAGCACAGAGTCCAGAGACCATCGCTGCCTTCTCCATCCTCTCGCTCCAACCTGTGGACACGCCCACTGATGTCATCACGGCTCTCACTTCTGGCCAAGGACAACCTGCTACTTTACTTTTCGGGTTCCGAACCAATTTGTTTCTGGTCTAAATGCTCCGAACAGTTCAAAATGAGGCGTGTGAACCGGAACAGAACCCGTTCTATGTTGGTGGAAAGTGGGTGCAGTGTGTTTGGACTGAGCGGAGCTTTTTACTGGCAGACACAGACTCACCTGTGTTGGAACAGACTGCTGCAGGCCAACCGACTATTACTGTTATTGTTATTATTATTATTATTATTAATATTATTATTATTTGGGGGCAGGGGGATCATTCCTGTTGAGTTGGAAGGAGTGTTCAGCTCTTTGGCATTGAGACCAGCTATTATCGTGATTACTGCCAGCCTCCAGGCCGGCGGTCCTAAATGTGGTCAGCATGGCTGTTGCCTGAAGTGTTTCCACAGTCTGGTTATCTCACGTCCGTTATGTGTATCCCTTTCTGAGCCATCATGTTTTTACAGAGCCTGCTTTGTTCGTACTGGAGCCTCCCTTCAGTGTGATGAGGCTTTTAAGTGAACTGCCCCTGGATCTGGAAGCCCTTGCTAATAGAGGCTTTGCCTAATCTGTTCTTAAGGCTCGTACCTCATCTTAAAGCTCTCTTCGCTGCCGTGCCTTGCAGGCCTGGGAGCACTTACTGTTTATTTTTACTGCACTGGTGAGCGCATGACGGCTTGTCCTCAGCACAGGCTAGCCAAGTTGGAACTGTGCTCCCAGCTTTCCAGGGTATAGTCTGTGGCCTGGCTAACATCAGTTACTTTCACTGAGTCGGACCCCACCTGCAGTCCCACATTTGCACCAGCAATAACTGTAACTGTGTGAGTGTGTGTCAAATGTGTCTTTACAAAGCTATAAGAAAACATCAGTGGATCAGTGTTTTAACGCCACTGTGTTCCTCAAGTCCAGACTGAGACGCATCTCTGAGTGAGAAATACAGCGGACTGCCTCTGCACCACTCAGGCGCAGCATCACCGATTAGCAAACACAACCCACGCTAAGAACTCATTAGTGCTTTTTTTATTTATATATATATATATATATATATATATATATATATATATTGCTCTTTGATTTGCTGCATGTGGGTGTGACAACATTCTCAGAATGCCTCTCGCTCTCCTCTTCTTGTTTCATCGCCGCTGGCACAGCTTATCGCACAAGCAGGGCCGATTAACACAAGCCCATGTCGATATTTGTGTCACAATGGATGACACGGGGTGTCCTGTGCGCTGACCTGTGGGTGGATTTGATGATATCAGGAATCCAGGATTGAAACCATCAGCACGAGCGTGTACTGTGGCAAGCTTTCTGTGCTTCTCTTTTCTTTTTTAGCTGTTCAAAGGCAGTTGTTTCTAACGCGTTATTTTTGCATTTTTCCACGTAATGTCTCAGCACGCCTTTGCAGACAGTGTTAGAAAACCTATCTGGCTGGTTTTACACCATGCTAAATTGACGCCATAATGTTTTTGGTGTGTGTCTGGCCTGTTATTAGGCATACCAGCTGTAATCCCTCTTACCTCACAAGCCCTGGAAGTGAGAGGGCTTGGATCACACTCTACTATTGTTTTGAACAAGTGCAGCTTAGTCGGCAACTATCTGCTGCTCGAGTTTTAGGAACTGATGAAGCTGCTGTCAATGTCACAGCACTAATCTGTGCAGTTCCAGCCTTTTTAATAGATGCTAGTGCTAGTTAGACAACATTTTATACAGAAACAGTTAATATAATTCATTGCAGTAATGTTCCATTTTAGAGAACTGGATTTAATGATGCTTTCCTAATGACATATTGGCGAGTTTGTGTTAAACGGCAGTGTTTTCCTTTTTGGCTATGTATATTTACTGTCTTAACTTCACTCCTGTCCTACTGCTGCACCCTCTGGGTGACGGGGATACAGTTTGCAGTGTTCGATGCTGTGCAGTTGGCTGTGTTTTTATCATCAAGCTCTCCAGTCTCAGCCTCCAAAGCAGTGACCTTCTGTGACGCCGGTAAAAGGATTGTGTAGGTGGTATGGAGCAGATGACTGAGGGAGAGGGTGGGTCAGGCGAGGTGCGGGGCTTCTTTCTGTCTGTCTTGCACATCTCTCGCATTATCATGTAGGTGGTTTATGCGTTCCTCCTCCTGTGCCAATAACTTCATCTTGGCTCAGCCAATGCAAATGTCACCCCTCATGATTACAACTTAAGCAAATGCAGTCTGAGATACAGAACATTTCTTCAGCTCCACGTTTCTTCCAGGGGTCATATCCTCTTATACATTACTGGTATGAAATTGCCATCTTTTCTCGCATACATGCACTCGTATCTGATTTTCTCTTTTTCAATATGAGCAAGCTATTTACAAGTTGAACCTCTAAATGCAAACAAAAAAACTCTGTCGCAACGTCAGAAACATATTTATCCTAATAGATGTTGCTTCCCCCCCAAACAGCTGTGCCATACCCTCCACAACATAAGCTGACTGTAAAAGAGCTATATGAAGATGGCAAGCCCAATGCCGAGCTGCTCCGCAACCACCTCGTCAAAGAGGGCAGGGTGGAAGAGGATGTTGCTCTGAAGATCATCACTGATGGGGCCAACATCCTCCGCCAAGAGAAGTGCATGCTGGAAGTGGATGCGCCTATAACAGGTAGGCTGGCTGATGTTCACTAAGAGTCCAGAAGGGACCCTGCATCTTTTTAGACAAGTCTGGACAGCTCATGTTTTCAGGGTGACATAGTAGCAGCGAGGGAGACCATTGTTCAACTGGATGTCCAGGGTTCAGACTCCCTCTGGGCTGGGCGATATATCGAATATTAATTACTCTTACTCTGCCAGCAGCTTCCAGCTCCGAACCGTATTTGGGAGGCCTCCGGTTTAAGGCTATTCTAATTGACTTTAGCCCGACTACAGCCCTACATCTAGCTGTGCTGTGGTATCTTAAAGCTGTTGATTTGTAGCTGACCACTGTGTGAGACCCCCCGTACAGGATGGTTCAGTAGAGATTCTTCCAGCGCTACGCTGTTTAGTAGTTTGAAACCGTAACCATTGGATACAGAATACATTAGTCATTCCAAGACAGTGATAGTGTTGTGACCAAAGCACAAACACAGCACCAACCTAGGCATTATTCCACTGCAGCACTGTTTCTGTATGCTGGCAGCCGCTTTATACGCAGTCCTGTGCCAGATCCAAGGGCCCTGCAGGCTTAGCTGATCCTTGCATGGCCCCAGCGCAACACGCGGAACTCTGCGCCCTCAGATCCAACCAGCTCCTCAGATAATGGGATCTTTCTTTTCTGGGGTTTTTCCTCGTATATCATTTACTCAGCTGCCCGTGTTTTGTTACAGTTCAGTTTCCCTCAACACATCAAAAGTCATTTAGCATGAAGTGTGAAACGTTACAGGCAATTTAAACCAATTGTAACCTGCATACCATCGTTCTAATGTGGTTCTCACTGCATCCGCTCCCTGCAGCCAGTGTGACCGTGTGTCTTTACATGATTATATGTTTGATTACTACAGTAGCTAATACAACCCCTTACAGCTGACAGTTGCTCATTAGCAGAGATAGCATGAGTGAACTTGACAAACAAATCAGAAATCCTTCTCTTAAATGTTCCTGTCTGCACGTACGCTGCTGCATTCTGAAGCGTTTGCCATGCCTGCTCTGTAGTGTCATCGTAAGGGAGGGTCGCAGTTCAGTGGCATTTCTCTGTGACTTGGAAGGATTCATCACTGCGTCAAAGCTGATTATAGATGCATCTATAAAAAGTTAAATTAAATTGCTCTGGTGTCAGCAGTAATCAATATGAAACACTTGAGCATCTGCCATGATTATATGAGCTAAAATCTAAAATGACTCCTGCTGTCTCTGTCATTATGTTTAATATCATTACTATTGTTGCTAATGTCGCACATCAACATCATCATTAAACACACTTTAATTATTCAATCTTTAGATGTTTGTTAAAAACTTGTCCTCCGGTTGGACACAACCGTTTAATAACAACACTATTAAACATCTGCAGTGTGTCAGCACAATACTTACTGAAATAACACTGACACGCTGTTTTGTGTCTCTTATTTTAGCATATTGTTTGAAACATAACTGTGCTGTCTACATTTCACCTTGTAGGAGGCGATATAATGCATATCTAGTTTTACTGAATGAAATCCTAATGTGAGAAGAGCAATAATATTTGGGCTAGAACGGAACGCCTTGAAGCTGCAGCTTTAATAAATGTAGAGGCTTCATTTAGTTTCTTTGCAGGTATGGCTGGCTTTAGAACAAATAAAGCACAACATATACTGCACATCCAGAGCCTAGACTGAATTTAAAGGTGGACGACGCGTCTCCTCTTCCTCCCACTTTACAAAAATGTAGTGAAAATATCCTGGAAGTACGGCGCTGCCGTCTCCGGCTGGTGACGGTATTTGGAGTCTGCGCAGCAGTGATCCAGCCGCAGTATCGAGGTCCAGCACATACAACCGCCCGAACCAATCACAGGCGTCGATCATGACGCGACACCCCCTTTTTATAGCACCAAATGACCAATTAAAACAAACTTATCAGATGAGGGGGGTAGGATTTATGACCTATACTGCAGCCACCAGGGGGCTATCCAGCTGTTTTGGCTTCACTTTTGGGGAGCTGCCATGGCGTCCATCTTTATACGCAGTCTGTGGTCCAGACTAAGAACACAATTCTTGTAAACATCAGCATGCAGGTTAACAGCAGCGTGTTTGTCCTGTGGCAGTATGTGGTGATGTCCATGGCCAATTCTTTGACCTCATGAAGCTGTTTGAAGTGGGGGGGTCACCCAGCAACACGCGGTATCTCTTCCTCGGTGACTACGTAGATCGAGGATACTTCAGTATTGAGGTAAGTTGTTCTATCTTCACGTGTTATTCATTTGGCTTGTGTTGTGAAGATCGCAGCGAAGACACTTAAATACATTACACATAAACAAAAATACACACTTGGTGTTCAGGTTTGGCTCACAGATGATTTTAAAAATACGTTGGCATCCATTAGTTAACAAGTGTAGGTAAACATTTATTTTGTTTTCTCAGATAGTGGAATTCTCACTGTTGTCTGTGACATAAACCCATATTGGTACTTTTATTTGCTGGACAAGCTGTGTTGTGTAGGTGTAACGTTGCACTATTTCACCATTGTTGCAGTTATTTTTTGTCAGCGTGATTTCAGCACATTTTCATTGGAGCAGAAATCTGTCTTTTCAGATTTTTCCTTAAACTTTCCATTTCTTATTTTATCAAATTGGAAATGAAAATGTATTCAAGTGTGACACACAATGATAACATATGAAGTCACGTTGTGAATATTGAATCGTGGGGATATGTGTCGGTGTATCATTATTGGTGTTCAGGCGTTAAATGGTAAATGGACTCTTTCTTATATAGCACTTTTCAACCGTTTCGGTCCCAAAGCGCTGTAACAGTAAGTAGTAACAGTAGTAACAGTAGTCTAATTCACCCAGTCACACACCGATGGGGACACAGTTGCCATGCTGCCTCCACCGGGGGCAACTCGGGGTTCAGTGTCTTGCCCAGGGACACTTCAACATGTGGACAGAAGGAGCTGGGATCGAACCACCAACCCTGGGGTTAATGGACAACCGCAATCCCTCTCAGCCACCCCAAAAAAGCTGTGCTCCCATTTAAGTCTTGCTGTTCTTGGTCTTTTATATTTTGTCAGTGAGATCATGCAGTGTACTTGCAAAATTAACATCTGAATTGTATGGATTCAGTCTTTTTTATTTAATCTCTGTCATCACAACAAGGTTAACATGAGTTTAGCTATACGTTTGCTCTGTCTTCACACCACATTGCAACAAAGTGAATTTGCTGAGGGCTGGTTGACAGGGCGTGACACTGCTGTGATATGCTGCCACATGGTGGTCAATCTGAAAACAGTTTCTGCTGTCTGAAGAGAATGCTGCTAATGCCAGTCTGCCTTAATAGGAAATCACTACAATAAGGTTTATCACGCTGGATATTTGCAAAAGGTTTTTTTTACATTTATTCTACTGTTTACAAGAACTGCTTTGTAATGCAGGAGGAATTTGACCTTCCAAACTGGGAAGAAGAAAAGGGGAAAAACAAATTATCACCAGTGCCGGTTCTAGCCTGCTATATTTGGGTGGGCAGGTAGAAATAATGGGTGGGCAACTAGGCCGAAAGTTGCCGGTTCAAATTCCTGACCAGAAAACAGATTGGGAGCTAGTGAA
>JAVQJF010004065.1:0-35421 GCA_036023855.1 Gadopsis marmoratus
TGGTGTAATTGAACTGGGGCCGGGGCACCCGTCCATCCCGCATCCCTGTACCGCTCCCTGGGCCGTCACCCCCCCCCCCCCCCCCCCCCCCCCCGGAGGACCTCACGCTAGCCCCACCCTTTCCTTTCAGACGGGGAGACATCGAGATGAAGCCGCGACTTGTTTGTTTAGTGGTAAATTGGGCTATTGTACATGTTGCAAACACCAGGCTACAATTACGGCCTGATGAAGACCTCATCCTAGGCGGCAGGAGTCTGACAGCGGTTGTATAGGCAGCTTGACGTTAATGACATTACATTGGTGTATTACATGCAGCAATATGTTGATGGCTACATGATGAAATATCAACAGAGATGACGCGGTGCACATGGGTAACATTTGGAAGGACGTCCTCACAAAGTGGCGACATGGGAGGACGCGGGAGGATGTCATGTGAATAATATATCAGTGGAAGGTAACTACAGTCTTCCATCTACACTGACATGTTTATGTTGTCCATGTGTGACTGTGTATGCATTGTTTGTCTTCACGGCACTGTTGAGTACACATGTATAAATAAGCCAAGGTCCAGTATGTGCCTTCACAATGACGCCCTATGTGTTTGTGTGTACGTGTGATTATGTGTCAGTGGTGTAGAACAGTGGCCATTACTTGCAGGCAGAGGGGCATCCCAGACGGAGTCTCAGTGGTTCAGGAGGGCAGATGTGCTGCATTCATCAAACTCACAGTGCCGGGGTCACAGGAGAAACTCGCACACTGTGGATGAGGGATGGCTGAGCAGTGGATGCAACCCCACGCTCCACTGTACACCCCCTCGTCTCACCCTCCACCCGCTGATACCTTCCTCTAGTATCTGTGTGTTACAGCCCGACTGACACTGGATTTCTGGAGGCCGATAGCAATATCGATAATTGGGAGGTTAAAAAAAAAAAATCTGATAATTCCTTGTGAAATTGAAAACTCTAAATAAAATATGTATTTAAAAAAAATCTGTTAATTGATAATTGAAAGACGATGCTCCCCTTAGTTACAAAAGCAGGCTTCTAAATTCTAACCAGCGTGACCGATGATTTTGCTGGCTGAAAAGACAACTGTCGCTAGCAGTAAGCAAATATCTGATTTATTAGCTCTGGTGTGAGACAGGGCATGGGGGGAAAAGATGGTGGGTAAATAAAGTGTGTGTAGGAGTATATTTGCCAATACATGCTCATACTGGCATAATGGTGAGTGCATAAATCAATAATTGCCAATTTTACACATGTACACGTGTATCATGTTTACAGGCGTGATTCTGTTTGTGTGAGGTAAAACACCTTAGATTATAAGTGCATGACACTGTTTAAACAGCTGGGGATGAGCAACATATGGCTGTGTGTATCTACGGAGTTTGTGCCTTAAGTGAATGTTGAGTAATTCATTCAGGTGAATAAAAAAATCCCGCAGCCACAAATTTCACACTACATTTCATCCCAGGTCAATTAAGCATAATGCTCTGCCGCTCTGCTGGGTCAGTGGTTTAAAAAAAAACAGCTTAAATTGGTTCAAGGCCTCGTGACATTATAAAGCCAGAAGTAGTTTGTCAACCAGAAGTGACCTTGGGTGTTGTGGAGGAGGTGGTGGTGGTGGTGCGAGATGATGCAGCTCCGGTAATATCGCAGAGGGAAGAAGATGAAGAGGTGTCTGGGTAAAAACCACCCTGTCATGGGCACACATTTCTGACTTTGCTTGGATGATCAGCACGCTCTTAAATCAGAGTGGCGATGATAGTTAAGAGGCAGGAAGTTGGGAGTGGGGGTAAAAAAAAAAAAGAAAAAGAAAAAAAGGCAATACGAGGTCGTTGGCCCCAACTGTTCCTCTCACTGTGCTGGAGGCTTGTCCACCACCTGTAATTGTGCTTTGATTTACGCATTGTCAAATATCCCCTGTGACAACACCTGCTGCCATTAAAACCCATCAATAAATGTTGGGGTGAAAGGTCATTTAATTTGATTTTCACACCCCACACTTGGCTTTCATTGCAGGGGCCATATTTTCCCTTCTTTTTATGGGATCTTCATTATTTTGTGTGAAAAAGCGATAAACTGTCACTGATGGGGGTTGGAACGGCCGATTGGGTCGGCCCCTCTCGACACCACCCAACACCCAACACGCGGTACACTGCATCTCCGAACTCTCACTTCCATGGTAATTAAATTATGTAGAGAGGAAGGAAATTGGACAAAGACTGATATTTAACACAATGATCAGAAAACGTCAAAAATGTCAGGAAAAAGTGCACAATTTTGACTCCCCCCCCCAAGAAGCACGGTTAGAAGAACTAGGCAGTGGCTGTGACAAAGGTTGATAACGGCCATATAACAGTAAATACCTGTACATGCATGCCTTATCAGAATAGATAGCAAAGTAAGCAGCAGTACTTTCCTAAACCATTCAAAACAGAGGCCAGCTAAACAAAGACAACGAGGGACCCAATGAAACAGTTTTTATAAATCCTGTAAGGTCAGGTCGCATTAAGCATGGCCTCTGTATTGCCACTTAAGAGCCACTCTAGCCTCAAGTTGCATTTGTTCTTTATTTTTTTTATGTCCTCTCATGTTTAAGACGTCTCTGGGCTTTTGAGTAATGCTGAGGCGTACGCTGCCAGCATGACAAGGAGAGGCAGGCCAGACAGAAAGGTTCATCACTTACTACAGCTAGTACACAAACACACCCTCCTCTCCTGGTCTCCCCCCCCCATCTGCCGACACCACACTGATAAAGTTACAATAAAGAGATACTGAAACATAATCAATGGGGGACGGAGGAGGGGGACGGCCCCGCGGGTGTGTGCTCCAGGAGAGGAAGAAACTGTGCTGATCTACAGATGCACGGCACAAACATGCACAATACGCATGCGTTCACACAACACACACACACACACACACACACACACACACACACACACACACACACGCACGCGCGCACACCATGCTCCTCCCATCTCTCCACCAGAGCAAGGCCCCGCGGTGCCCCTTGACGCCACGAGCGCCCGGAAAATTTAATCTTCCCAAATACTCGTCAGGGCTCTCCATCGTCCCACCGTGACAGCGCCGGGGATAATTAATTATACAATTTCGATGGGAATATCGACTAAACAAACCTATTAATCATAGGAAAAGTCAATAGGCATGGACACATTCAATCATGTCCCGGCCAATGATTACTCCTCTCAAAATACAATAATTATTTTCAAGAGCTGCCTCGAATTAAATTTCTGTCAAGCTGGTACAAGTCTCGCAGTTGATGAAGGATGCAATGGATTTTTTTTTTTTTTCCGCCTTCCCTAGTGGAGGAGTGTGAGGAGGGACATTTATCCTTTTGGAAAGGTAGTTTGTTTTATAAGGATCATAACATGGTGTGTTTAACTAGACCATGACCATCAGATTATCTCTGATGCCCCCCATTATGTCATCCATCTTGTCTGGCTTGGAGAGGAGGAGGAGAGGGAGGAGGAGAGGAGGAGGAAACCGGGGGTGCCTCAGCCTCCTACAGGACTGTTACACAGTTCCTACACATACCTGCCGCTCAGATTCAATGACTGTCCCATGTCTTGCATTCAGTTCACAAGCATAAAGCAGAGCAATGCCAAAAGAGAGAATTTGTGCTCAGCAAACCCTCCCTGCATTAATAAAGATTAAACTATTTTCTTTTATTGAGTATGTTTTAGCCTGCTTAGGAGCCAGATGACTGGGGTTTGCCATATGAAAGAACAGGAGCTAGGGCCTTAATCTGTTGCAGTAAACGCCAACCTATCTGTCAAATCAATTTGATTGAGGCCCTTACACATGTCTAACAATACTCAGTGACCCAGTCTAATTCAGGGGCATTCAATCACATGGAACACGTATGCAAAAATCACACACCGTTATACGTTACATTAGACAAAACCTTTAACATGTGTACAACCGAAGCTTCAATCACAATTTTGCTCTAAAATAAAATTTCTTACTATCTTAAAACAAGGTGTCATCCCAATACAATTCCAATTAAGATTTATAAATGATAATATGGAATTATCACCCAGAAGTTATATATATAAATAAATACATAAAGTCTATGCTTCCTGTCTGGCCAGACAGGGTGTGTTTAACAAGGTGTGTTGAACAAGGTCCAACTTTGAACTACTTAATGTAATCTACAGCCATATAAAAGTGGAAGTCGTGTACGAGGTGTTTTACTTCTACAGACACACTCACCTCACCTACACTCCGTCTCATTTCAAAGTTATTCCAAAGACATTTGGCCCCGCAGGGACACAAAGAGCATGCATTAGGCCCAAGTGATGTGAGGAAATCAACTAAAGCATTGTGTGTACATGAGCTTATTTATCTTTGAACTAGCCTTTTCTCTACCTAATAGTCAAATGTGAAAACCCTCAAATCAAATTTTGTAGCTCCAATGAATCTTTTGTCTTTAATTCTGTTGTGCTCTGTCCCTTTCACAGATAATCAATTTGAAATGTAGTAAATGTGACTATACAGTGAAGATAAAAAATCTATAAAGTTGATCAAATGAATCTAATATGTAATAAATAAGTGGACGTGAAGAAGTGGGAGAGTAGATCGATATATAAAGGGTTAGGAAGCAGAGGGGTGACTTACTGAGGTCCCATTGTTTTCCCGGAAAACGTCCTGGTTGACATAATTAAAAAGCTTCTTTTCAAGTTGAAGAACAACCTAAACCAGCGAAGAGAGAGAGAGAAACGGTGCTCTGATTAATACCAATACTGAAGTGAACTGCACTTTGTAATTAGAGCACTAATGAACAGCAGAGCACTACAGTGGCAGACAGCACTGTTAGGCCTCACTGATGCATCACACTACTTTACAGTGCATGTTAACACAACCTGTATTACTTCAGACAAACAGAGCTTGAAAATAATTAGCATTGTAGGTTTAATTAAAATAAAACAATTCATTTCACACTAACACAAATTGTCACTATTGACCAACAGCCAGCCGTGATGACGGTGCTGACCTTTGAGGGAACAGAGGTCAGGAGAGGTTTAAATGGACGAAGCTATGGTGTGAACTTATTGTCCAGTTAGCGACAACACTCGCTAACACACAATTAGTGAATTTCGCTATGCCACTTTCTAGGCGAGAACAGGCCTTACGACAAATTTGTTTTAATAGAAATTTGAAAGAAACGGTGCGAGGATCACAATGTGATTTAAATTCAGTTCTAAATGTGTTTTACGTTCCGACACGTCAGTATTGTGGTAGGCAGCATTACAGCAGTGCAGCTTACCTTTCGGTCATTATCACTTTCTCGGAATATTAGCTTGTCGACTTCGTTGGTGTCTGCGGCTCTGACGGTCTGCATGGTGGCAGTGGAGCAGAGACTCTGGAAGGGGGGGGGAGAGGAAGAGGATGAGCGATCTCTCAAAGATACAAGGAGGTAAAGAACGTAAAGATCAAATCCTATTAGGAAGGAAAACAAAGTTACTAAAATGGAAACCATTTATGTATTTTTAGTTATTTTACTTTGTTCCCCAGATGTTCATACCTAACTACAGACCCCCCCCCCCCAGCACACACACACTTTGTAAAGTAGTTTCTAATGCTCTGAGAGCGCTGCCCCGCATTTGAATGATTTTTAAAGAACTGTCCCACAAACTACCACCTCACTGTCCCTTCTCTTTATCTGGCTCTATGTACTGACCCCATGGGCTGTGTGTGCATGGTTAAATTCCCCTTTGTGGACTCTTTTAACAATTAGTTAAACATTCGACCATCTGTGTTTGAAGACAGTTGAATGAGGTAATCCCTCAGCCAGTGGTTCCCATACCACACGGCAGAGACTGGGTGAGCTGATTGAAATTCAAAGCACAGATTAGATAATCGGGTCAAGCCAATATAGCGGGCAGAAAAAGGGCCCTTTAGACTGAAATGTCACAAATCAGTCCTGCTTCGGCCACGAAGAAACGGCACCGCAGATTAGAACAAACATCATGCCCTGTGAGAGAACGGAACAAGTCTCTGCAGCCCCCCTACACACCCACGACCTCAAACCCATTCCTTCATGCTCAACCCCCCCCCCAAAAAAAAAAACTTTCTAAAGCCCACAAATCGCTCCATCTTTCACTCATTTAGGCCATCCAAATGCGGGGTCAATATGGTCCCCTGGCAGCCAAATGCTAATGCGCTTAAGTGCGCTTAAGCAGCTTTGTGCAATGAATAGGCCAAAGAAGAAGCTAGTGAGAAGGGCAAGAGATACTTTCCCTGTCAAAAAGTCATTGTAGCCGCAACTAGCAAAGACAAGCACAGAAAAGTCATTTTTTGCCATCTTTGATGAGCCAAATGTGGTCATGTGGCATACTTTCTGTTCAATTCTTAAAAACAGTAATTATTTCAGATATAAATGATAAAAGCTACAATCTTTCTAGACAGTCTAGTGAAGTCTGGGAGTTTGAAATATAAAAAAAAGGAATATATTTTTTTAAATGCTTAAAATGCTTTGGGATTCTGCAAGCATCGGGGTCCTGCAATTCTTCCAAGTGAGCCCCCTTCTGTCGTCCCGCTTTGCGAATCCAAAAAGTCAGTCAAGGAGAAATCCCATGCCACCTCACAGTTACCACTGAGGCCAGGAGCTCACGCTGCTTACTGGCACAATAAGCATCAATATCTAAAAAGGACAGAAACAGCCCCCATCATTCTTCGTCACTAAACATGAATATGTCCTATATATTTGGCCGTGGTACGCCTACGTAGGCAAGTGCACGCAGATGTGATGCGGATAAAAGACCATACATATATACAGATTTCCACCCGGAGAAGATTAGGATCATCATCAGTGTCAGTGAGGTAACTGCACCACAGGTTATGTATTCATGTTAGCCTATACCTTGTGCCAAGAGTGTCACTGCAACGAAGGTCCAATTAGAACAAAAGGCAACTAGCTAATGCCATGTTTTCTTCGTGGGTGGGGGGGTATTTTCCCAAAACAAATACATTCTGGATTCCTGAAGTATTTTAGCGTCAAGGAAACTAATGATTCCATCTGCACATATTATATTTGGCACATTGCCAGAGGGACAAAGGAGCTAAAGTCACTTGATTTACTTAAGATGTGTTTTACATACACCCAGTCACTTTCATATTTCACCAGCATCTGGTGCCTGCTGCTAATTTTCAAATGGTCAAATTGAACAGGTCAGGGCTATTTATTCCTTTAATTTTTTTTAAACAAACTAGAGTTGACGACTGCTGATTGATCCATTCATAAGTTCATTGACTGACCAATCAGTGGGTCATTGCACCTGATTGATCGCAGCCATCCTGCTGCCATCCCCCCCTCCTCCTCCTCCTCCTCCTCCTCCGACACACACATACCAAAAGCCTCAGTCCTCGCTCATCACAGCGCCTCCCGTCATAAGGCCTGGCCAGCAAACACCAAGATGAGGAGAATGAGAATCCCATGCTGTCACTTAAGACCATATCAATGCAATGACGCCTCCTTCCTTCTTCCAGCAGAGCCCAGGCGCTTGTGCAGAATCTACTACGTCCTAAGCACATTACACACAGACACGCTCTCACTGACCACCCTAAATGATATTACCTCAATTAAATCGCCTGCAATTTAATTTAATACATGACAATTAGTCTGAGAGAAAGAGCGAAAAAGCCAGGAGAAATTCAGATCAGCCAGGAGGGAACAAAACTCAAGAGAATAAAGCAGTGACTAACCCAAAGGCAGTCACGTGCGCTCTCTCACTTACACACTCACATTAACAAACTGTTCCATTTGGCCTAAGAAATACAACATTGGCAATAAATTATATTAAATCATACAGACCTAGACAGTCTGTCTGAATCTATGCTCCAAGGAATAATACCTCATAAAATGCAGATTAAGACATTTTGATACTTTTCAAGGGACTTAATTTTTGCTAAACTTATTGGATGCCTTGTAATACCTTTTAAGACCCCGTGGATATCCTGAAACAGACAGCTGTCGGGAAATGCAGCTGTAGTCCAGGAGACAGTAAGGATGTCTTCACTCCTCTGGGCTCTCTAACTGATCCTGCAAAGTGACTTTGCATCACATCTCTGCATTATGGGTCACAGGTCAACGCTGAGTGTTTGTAATGGGCCAGAGGCCAAGGGGGGGGGGGGCTGGGAAGAGAGGTTGCCGAGGAAGGCGCTGCCTTTGTGCATCAATGGAGGATAATCTCCTGACTGTCGAAGGAGGAAGCGGCTGTTTAAAGGAGCTCTCTATTTCAGCTGCTCTCCTTAGAATAGAGGTTAAAGCAATCTGTCCCACTTCAAAGACCAAAGGCACACACACATTCAAACCTTCTGTCTCTGGTCCTGCCAACAGATGGGGGGCGATCCACCGTGCCCAACTTAAACACTAAGAAACCCACACACAGCACCCATGGCATTCCTGACAATGCATATCACACACACAGGGGAGTTTTACATGTCAACATTCAGAAAAGAAACAGACTAATGGGAGCTACCAAACAGTAAAGAACGTTCAATTAAAATTACACGGCAAAGGGTGAAAAGACCAAAAAATCTTTAATTTACGAGCAACAATAAAATGTTGTCTTTTGATTCCTGTTAACGCTGGCTTCTTAATCTACATTTTCTTGTCCCAATACGAAGCTGGTTAATCGATAAAGAGTGAAAACTTGCCATCATTCTATATTTTCCTTATTGCCAACAAATCCCGTGAAAAAAAAAATGAAACTAACAAAGTGTTAGTTCATCTCTGAGTACTTTCTGACTTTCTTTCCTTCTCTGTGGCACTCAACCACAAGCCCATTGGATTCTATTGAAGACGTAAATCTTTACAAACAGGTCACAGATTTATAGTGTCATAAAAGAAAAAGCCAACTAATTTCATAAAATATCTGGGCACTGCAGTTCTTGGCAAACTTCACTCAAACAGGAGTAAATGGTGTATTATTTGTTGGGGACTAGTTTCAGATGCAGATTAATACACATTCGGTATACTATTTGGTATATATGTGATTAATTACAGCAGCAGGACAGTGTATGTGGGATTGAGACAAAACAAACTACAGTGTGTGTGTTCATGGTAACAGTGTGGCTCACTGATGTGGCACAGAGGAATAAGACATATCAGGCTTTAGATATACAGTGAGTACTTTTTAGGATCCTTTAAAGATTTAATTGTATACTTGTGACTCTTATATTCAGTATATTATACAGTATATTTCATTAAAGTGTGTGGTTTATGGCACTTGAACTCTGGCCCTTTGAACCATGATCCACATTCAGATCCTGTTTAGCTTAATATTTAATGGCCTGTTCTTGGTTGACTATATAAAGTACAGTATATATTTGCTTTATGTCTTTGCCCATACTGACTCTGATGAAGACAGTCTGGTTAACATTTTGTTTGTATTTCCAATACAATCAGAATCACAATCTGCCAAGTGTGAACAAGTAGCACACATTTGTGACATAACAGGGCACCAGCCAATGCACAAATCATCCAAACTCCTCTGGGGGTTTATATTTCTCCCTCACTCCCCCCAACCCCATGCCATGACTCACACTATTCACTAAACTGTCATTGCACCAATATAATAATCCACTGGGTGCATTTATAACTCCGTGATTAAACCTCAATTAGGTGGAGAGAGAGTACGAGACTGCGTGCAGAGAAAGACAGGATGAGTGGACAATGAGCTGACTATTCATTCTTCATTACCAGCGGCGGGGGACAGGGGCTCCCCTTTGTGTCAGCAGGGGCCGTGGCATTGTCAGAACGCGCCATTATTTTCTCGCTGCCACGCAAAGCCGGGCTGCCAGCTGAGTTAAGGTGTGCCAGCGGAGGCTGGCAGGTTCACCGTGAATTGCTTAGCACTCCGATCCCTTTTCTTCCGCTATCCACCGTTCATCACGCCCATCCCGTATGTATGATTGCGACATCTGCCTGTGCTATGTAAAAGGGGGCAACAACAAATTCGGCCTCCTGCGTTCCTGCCAGCTATTACACAGGCAAGCCAGTAAATCAGCTGACCCTCCCCACCCGATCTGACTGGACACAAGCCAGAGTTATCCACTCCCCTCTTCCCTGTGGCTGGCTAATTTAATGCTTCTAAACACTGTGGATTCATCACTGACACACACAGCAGGATGGGGACCCAACATGGAGGAGAGGTGAGAGTGGACACATTATCAGCCGCAAAGTTAGCCTGTGTGTGACCCACTGGTCAACAAGTGACCCTAGTAAACCTGGCCTGTGTCACCCCCTAACAGCTAGTAACACCCACGCAAACCCTCACCCCTTCCCATGAACTCGTGGAGCGGTGTGAGAGCTGACACTAACGGTTGATGGCAGTGTGTGCGTCGTAGGAGGTCTCCTAACCTGCCACGCCCTCGCCAAAAACAAAAAAAGAAAAAAAAAAGGGGGGGCTCGGAGAGGTAAGAGGGCGTGCAAGGTAGTGATAATGTGCCCTATTTATCTTGTGCATTATAACATCTGGGAAACTTCTCTAAAAACAATGGCGCGCATTGAGGGCTGCCATTCTGGCTTTACCTTCAGAAACTGGCCAAAAGCATTTGTCCCCTCGGAATGGATAATGGACAGGCCACAAATCATTCAGGACAACAGGACGGAGGGGTGTGTGCGTGTGAGAGAGAAGCTGAATGTATGTGTATGTTTTGTGTGTGTGTGTGTGTGTGTGTGTGTGTGTGTGAGTGTGAGTGTGTTCCCCCCTGGTATTTAACTTCTCTGCTGGCCCATTCTGCAAGGCCCTGCAGGACAAATTGCCCTGCATGGTTGTCTTTGAGAGGCAGTGCAGCGCGCAGAGAAAGGGACAGGGCTGAAACACAGGGAACAGGCCTATAAAAATTCATCACTTTGACCCCGGCGACCTCCCACTACTGGGGGGTAGCACAGAAACACACACACACACACACACACACACACACACACACACAAAGATGCACGAGCACGCACTTGCTCATCCAGCCAACCTCACAGTCAGAGCTGGGCGCAAATATTCTGAAATGATCTCCAAACGTTTTAAGTTAAGATTCATACTAACAGAGGCACACAGTGACTTAAACAAGACAAGTTGAGCCACAGAAATGCACTAAGCCTCCTGATCGCTCTGTCTTTCTCTCACACATGCCCTGTAGCAGACACAATGGCCAGGGAAAAGCCTTCCACACAGGATAAGGCCACCAGATGCTTCATTGTGACTGTGTCTCTGTGTAAAGTAGTGGCAGTAAAAGGAGGGTGGGTTCTCCTGAGGCGTATTAGTCCCAGTAAGAGCAGGACATTGTCTCATGCCGAGCCCTTGACACATTACTGCCACCTGTACAAAGAAAACCTAATGAGAGATTTAATCTGAGACCCCTCCCCTGCCACTTTTAGCCAGCACTTTGAAACCAACTGCGGCAGATGTCTGCAAGACTGTTTAACGTATCAGCTTCTCTTAACCTCTCTATAAGGCCATGCATGCTTAAATTGCTCAATGGCCATCTTAATGTGGCATTCATTTGAATGTTGTTAGCTGCGGTTGTTATGTTTCCAAAAGGAGGCTTTGTGGTGTGAAGGAGTAGCCAGCAGTGCTATGGCCATTCATGTTCTCTTTTTAACGCCTCAGACTTAAAAAGAGCATTTATCCTGTTAATGAGGAAACAAATTCACATCCAACCAGCAAATCACTGTAGCGCGTTTAAACAAGGCCAACAGAAGAGCTATTGATATAGAATATAAACACTTACTAAGCACCTGAAAACATTGCATTCTCATTTAATTTACCTCTTCCACCATAGCGCCAGCTGGGAATCAATTACAGGAAACAGACAGCGAGGTAATTTGTCGTTGCTGAGTCCATTACATCGAAGACCCAATCAGTGATTGGTGATTAGTGATGGTCCAATAGGAACGCAGAGTCTGTCGAGTTCATTAGTCTGGTATTCGATAAAGCCTGGTTAGCACTATCAACAGGACTGACTACAAACGTGCAGAGATTCTTTCATATGTTAGAAATGGTCAACTTGGACCAAGATTCAATCACTGAACACTTATTTTGAAAATTGTTATGTAGGACGATTATAGCAAAAAGGTTTTTTTCTCTTTCTTCTCTGTAGCAACAGTTGAGTTACCAAAGCAGTTGCTAGCTTTTTCAGGCCAGGCAGGTGACCAGCTTTCGTCCTCCTAGAAGACCCTTTCCGGGCACAAAACCCTCCTCACACACAAAGAGCATCGATTCATTTAGAGCACCACCCTTTAATTTGTTTGCACCATTTCATCTAAATGATGTGCTTGTCCGCCAGGGTGAGAGGGAGAGGTGTAATTCAGCCATGGAAAAGGGAAAGAGGAAGGTACAGGGGAGGAGGAGGGGTCTTGAAACCCCACCACAAGGTGCTAGGCAACCATTTAGTGGGTGGGCTTTGTGATACATTTTACCAATTTTTCATGCCCATCCCTCTTGATGTGACCCCACTCAGGGCCTTTTATGCCCCTGACAGATCTGCGCAGGAAAACATGCTGCCGCTCTGATAGCATGAAATCGGGAACAAAGACCCCCAGGGAGAGGAGAAGGGGGCCACCGAGGCACGCTGTGCTCCGGTCCCGCCTGGCTCTGGACACAAACAGATGTTAGGCCAGCCCCGGCTCTCTCTGCCCCCTGAAAGAGGAGGCCCTGTCGGAGAAATGGGCCTGAAATGCATTGTTTTGGGCCTCCTCTAAGACAAAAACTGGAGCCACTCCTTCTGAAAGGGCCCGGCAATATGGCCGTCACAGATAAATCACACAAGGAGGAGTGAGAGAAAGGCCCATGAATTCTCAATGTGGCCCTTAATGGGCCCTCTTAAATATGATGGGATATTTGTGTGTGGATGTGAATGGAGCCCAGCGCCTTTTAATGTCAGAGGGCTAAGTTGTTTAAAAGCCCATGGTGCCAACAGTGGGTTACAATGCTGTGTTACAATGAGCCATTCTGTAGAAACATCACTCTGCCGCTGACAGTAAAGATTCTCGCTGGCAAAGCTATAGGCCAAGTTGTTTAAATAATCCCAGCACTTCTACCGGCTTCCTTAACAACAGCAACACATTTTTATGACTCATCTGTTGCCCAGGCAAACAAATACCATGAATTAAAAAGGGAAACTCTTGTATTTTTGGGTCCCATTTGTTTGATTATTTGGCGTCAAAATGACTCGAACTAAAAGAAAGTCTAACTCAAGCGAAGGTCTTGCACTAAAATGTCGCAAAAGGTTGTTGCCGGGAAGTGTTTCTGGTTAAACAAAAAGCATCTTACTCTTTAACCAACGGTCTTGTCTCTGGGATCCTTTCCATAATGTTGTCAGAGCCTGTCAGTGGCAAAAACAAACACTTTCAGTGGATGTACTTTTCATGGGTGCAATTGTCCCAAAGGATTACGTTGTAGCCATTGCAGCCCGTGGGCGGATAAGATAAGATAATCCTTTATTAGTCCTTCAGTGGGGAAATTGCGGATGCCGGCGGAGTCGATCTACTGGACCAACTCCAAAACGTTTGGTAACTATTAGTCATTTAGACCTCAAATTTTGTAAAGATAGAGCCCAGGTTTAAAAAAAATGCCAGAGTTTCCCTTTAAGGTATTTCCTGATTTGAATAGGAACCGTGACCGACTTATTGAGTAGGCAGTGAATTCAGCCATGTGCAGCCATTCTTACAGAGAGTGCTTCTTTGCATATGCATTAGAACAAAGTATAATGATTCAAATGCTGGAAATACCAATGGAGATGGTGCGTGTGCATGTTTGCGCACAACTCCCAGAGACATGTGTTATCTTGGCAACCACTCCATCCTACAGAGAGGGAGAGGGGGAAAAAAAAAATGTGTGCTCCCTTCTACGAAGGCCGAGGACTGCATTAGTTAAAAATAGACTGACATCATACAAGTTGGACACTATGTACCAGGCACAAAGAGACCCCTATCCTTCACCCAGTTTATGCCACATTTCATCTGGACTACATAATAGCGCCACTGTTAGCTGTTGCTGATCCTCCTTGTGATTTCAAAGGCAGGCAGTCCAGTCTGAATAACAGAGGACAAGACAAACCATCAATAAAGCAAGAGATAAAGAAAGACAGAGCTGGAAGTCAAAGTTGGTTATTCATGATTTATAGAGCAATTACATTGTTTAGAAAAAGTGGTGGATTAAATAAAAAAAGACATGGATCGAGTATTCAGTCCACTTGAATTTACAGACTGATCAGATTATTCACTAATTAGATTTAGAATATTTATATTGTTTGCATAATCTTGACAACTGCATCATGGTTACCAACAGGTCCAAAACACGGAGAGACTTCTCTCCATTGCTTTAAATAAAGCGTAAACATTTTAAAATGCATTCCATTAAACATTTCACATACACAGCTTTCTTACAACGAAGTGTCTGGTATCCTTACACAGATCGAAGGCTCAGGGGTATTTAAGGTGCATCATATTACAACAAGCTTTTACTAGTTAAGTTTAGTGTCCATGTGTTTGCAATATACCAAGAGGTTCTTTCTAATATACTGCACATAATCTGCTTTAAAGATGTTTTTTGGGTGGTCTGTCCCTGACCTTTTAAAAGGCAATTCAATAATTTGATGTGGAGCTGAATCCAGCAACTTAATATGCAACCGTTTTGATAAGCAATTTATTGTGTGAGGACGTTTTTAAGCAAAACTGCCAAAAATGAATATTTTCCACAACTAATATTTGAAATGTTCTAAACCAAACAATTAATTCAGGGTTCGTACAACTTTATAAGAGTAAAATACAAGCACTTTCAAGGTACCAAAAACGGTAATTGTTACTATAAATGCCAGGAGACAACAAACAAATATGGCGAGGGGATCGTTTCATTTCAAATATTTAAAAGGTTTTGGTTTACGTGAGTGATTGTGTCGACGATGAAACACCAGATTAGGTTATGTCGAATTCAAGCATATTCCTGACTTTGAAAACATAACGGTTAAAATTAAGCATTTTCCCAAACTTTCAAGACTTTGCACCAACACTGTTACCTGATTAATCCAAAAACAGGATAATTAGTGCATGTAGGAGCATTGTGAGCTACTAAGATGTTACAAATTACAGACTTGGCTTTCAGTAGAGCGTCAATACCCAACAATCAAGAACAAAAAGAGCCTGATACAAATGTATGACAAGACTTGGAGCCATAAGCAAGGTACAAATCTTCCATTATGCATCCAACGTGCATTAAAAGCATAATAACATAACACATCTTCTTGAATGTCCCACATATTGTGTAAGTGGCATGTTTCAAACTGCTGGTTAACATACTACTTCCTCTACCGTCACACCTTTACAAACATTTATTTAAAAAAACAAAGGGGGTGAGACAGTGCAGCAGCGATGCATCAAGGTCGGAATAAAAAACATTGGCTCCAGCTGCAGAGGACAACCGCGGTGAACGATTGAGGGGTAACTCAGGTTACATCCCTGACCGGGGCCAACCCCAGGGGCCTACAAGGCAACGCGTCCTCCGAGGCCCTGTTAGTGCCAGGCTCTGCGCTCATCCTTGGCTTGGATTGTCACGCCATCCCACCGTTGGCATGGTGTTCCCAGCTGCCAGTCACAGAGCCCCCCCACCCCTAGCCCCAAGTACACAATGGCAATAGCATGGCTGGTGCCGTGCTCAAACGGCCTGTTGTTAATGAGCAGGACCAACAGAAGCCACTGCTTGTTCTTCATTTGCCAGCGTTTTAATTATATGGACAGCGCTCCCATCAAAGCTGCATCGCTCAAGTTACGCCCTCATAGCTGAACTCTTCTTTTTTTTTCTCTCCCTTGTGTCTTCAGCGCTGTATTCATTAGCATCAAAAGCAAACCGAGAGAAGAGAGAGAGAACAGGCGCTGTTGTCTAGAGGGAATAGTCTCCCCTCTATATCCAGATGGGTTATCTGTGATATAATGGGCCCCCATTGTGATAGATTGGACTCTTCTAGCCAGATAATATGCCTTTATTGTATTGTAAGGAAACATCTCCATCACAGGATTCACCTGTGTGGCCATAAACAGCCGTGGGTCAAATAGTAGGTGCTAATAACTCTGTTTCAACATGCATGGTGTGTAGTGAATGGGGGGGGGGGTTTACTGCATCAGGACAATTTAAACAGTTCAGGTGTCAGGTGGGTTGCCTTTCACAAAAACGTATGTTGATTTAGTAGACTACACCATGTAAAAGAATTTGTCAATACAATTTAGCCTAGTAATAAAATAGTCAAACACAACAGTCCAGTGCCTTCTCTCAGTAAGTAGAGCCTTGCCAATGCTCCCCATTTGACAATAAATTAAGTAAAGAAGGAAAAGAGATCATTTTTACAACACTGTCCTGAAGAATTATGACGTAAAAACTGTCAAAATAATTGTAATAAGCTTCCCCTTTTTAGTCAAAATCTGATTAAGTACAAGAGGGCTGGTGCAGGCATGTGTGCATATTACATCTGTGACTCAGGGTGTAAATGCATGAGTGTATCTGGGAGACTGAAGGCAGCCAAGGAGGGTCGCAGTCCCTAGTGTCAGGGGTTCCGCAGAACAGAGGTCCAATCAGTGCTGGCCCGCTGGTTAATGGATGGATGGCCCCCAAAATTAATTAGCCTGACTAATGTAGTGTACACTTAATTACACTGGCCGCCTTTTGATTTATAGCCGGCCAGATACACACATGCTAGTCAAAGCCGGGGCTAAAAAGGGAAAACTGTTTACCTTTTACTGGTGCAGATTATTTACCCAGACTAGGTTCAGCAGCCAGGACAATGGCCATCAACTCTGTGATTAACTCTTGTTGGTTTCAACGAGTGGGGCAACACTTGTGCAGTTTCCTCCCACTACTTAAACTGTGACACCTACAGCATACATATTTGATTATTCCAAATGACAAATTTAAGCAAATGGATGGTGCTCCATGAGGGTCAGGCACTCTGATTCTTTTTCAGACTGGATCAAAAGCAGCCAAGCATCTCTCCCAAACTCTTATGTATAAAATCTCGCTCATAAGACAGAATTCATGTTTAATATGTCGTCCAAAAAATTACTTGCTTATATTTCTATCTCTGGTTGTCATGGGGGCGTGTGCATTGAGTAACTCCACAGTGTGAACAATGAATGATCTATCATGCTGGCCTGTCATTACTGAACATTTTACAGCATTCATTAGGAGTGGGGCTAGACTAGGGCCCCACCTTTAATTTCATGCTGCTCAAGCCAGAGAAAGGACGCAGGACAAAGCAAGGAAGATTGATGCCTGGCCCGGCCCCCTCTGCACTGCCCGTAGACGCAGATAGGGGGTGCTGATCCACAGCTCTCTCCAGTCAGTGGGAGGCCAGCTAGCCTAATGAAATCTGTCCATGTAGCAGCAGATCAGGCCCAATTAAAAACAGCCCCACACCATGTCACAGGGACAGTAGATCAAGTCAGCAATTAACCTTCCCGCTGGCCTCGATCAATCCTTAAATTGGAGCAGGCCGGCCAGCAGCACACAATCTCTGCAGATATTAAATTTACATTCTATTAAGTTTAATTAGGAGGGATTTTAAATATACTAGGAGTCCAGGCACGGAGCCCTAAGCCTGTCATCGACACCACTGATTCACGGCCACGTCCAGAGGAGACACACACACACACACACACACACACACTCTCTCTATCTCACACACACCACTAATACACCTTATACCACCCTCAGACTGATGCATGGAACCAAAAACCTGAGTTTGCTGCGGGTCTGAATGGGTCAACTGAAAGGACTATGTGACCTGGCATCATGACTGAGCTACCCAAACTGCATGGGAGCTGCCACTGATCAGCTTTGGTTTGAAAGGCTGAACATGGGTTTCTATAATAAAGATTTTTTATTGTTACAGTAAACATGACACGTATCGTCAGTGACGGGTGGTTTGTGTGAGACTCGTTCTTAGATCACCTGTCTGATCCTGCAGGATTTCTGACCATTACTGAACATTCCAACAGATTCACGGTCTAATTCGTACCGATTCCGATCGCTTATACCTGCAACAATGCTGTCTGCTGTACATCTATCTGACCCATCACAGTGGTTAAAGTTCACGTTAAGATATGAGGTGGAACAAGGCTTATAAAATGACTTTGAAAAAAGAAAAATAGTTTCAGCTTGAAGCAGTGGGAACACTGAAAAAACTTAAATTAATAATTGTTAATGAAGATTCCTATTGGAGCAGCTACAAACCAGAAACCGGAGCGTCAGACATCACAACAGCAGTGACAGCGTTATTGTCTACATATCAAACTTGAATTAGGGGTTTGCAATTTCATTGATTGATATTGATGTTTATGCAAAATGTCTGTGACCAACTGCATGACCATAGTCTTAAATAAAAGGGAGACCAAGAAAGAAACAACGGAAGTGGAAAGGACCAAGAATAATCTGAAATGTATTTCACTTCACTGAGGCACACACAGTTTACCAGAAGAAAATGGATTTTCATGTGTGATTGAGATCAATAACAATCTTAGATTAAATTTAAATTTCGTCCCACACCAATTGCGTAGTGTTCACTGTTCACTTCTATCTTCATTATAGCAACATTTGCCCCAAACATTTGGGATGTAAAACAGTCAAACACGTCTTTCCGCCCTCCTTAAAAACTCGAGCCAAGTCTCAGATGCTAGGTGTTTCGGTCTCTTTTATTACAACAGGTCTCCAGTATGGGACAGCAAGCATTGAATCGTGAAGTCAGTTAATCACTACTGGCTTGAACATGAGGGCTCGATGAGGGATTAAAAGAAAGCGTAGGCAGAACATCAACAAGTGGACTGTGAAGTATCTGATTTGCCAGACAAAATCTTCAAAACCATTCCTTTGCGGTTTCCTGTTTCATCAGCACCGATGCAAAGCATGATCAAGCCAAAGCATTATCAGACCCATGGGAGAGGAGAGAGAAGGTTACTGGGGACTGGACCACCTCCAGGCTGCTCAGCCCTAGCATTAGTCTCCACGTGGCTGTGTCCTTTGTCTGCCAGTCAAAGGGCCGCTGAATGGGGGTCAATTGAAACCAATTCCCTCTGTCGGACACAATTAATGGGGTTGCCCGGACCGGGCAGAAGGGGGGCGACCGAAGGCCTTTGGTTACTGATCCTGCCGCACAAGCATGCCAGGAATTTGCCACCTGGAATTTGCCCTGTGACAATAACAAACCCTCCCCCTTCCAAACCAACCTCCTTTTCTGTACGCACATGGATACATCCTAAAATACCCCTTGTCCCATCCACCCACCCACATGGCAGGATGGGTGACAGGGGAGTGGCTAGTGGTTGTCCACAGTCTAGTCACCAACAATGGACCAGAGACAGAGAAGAAGAGAAGTGGTGTAGCGTGCAGCTGTAGAGAAATGTACTGGAGTATTTTCTGACCCAGCGACTCTCACAGTGGGGCCTAGCGAGGGTTGTCCCTGGTGCTCAAATCAGCAGGGCAAATAGTTTCATTTTGCCATCATTTTGTCCACTTAACACAGCAAAAGTATCTATTCAGCTGCCGGGCTTTTTTGGGCCCTTTCCTCCTATCGATTGAAAAAAAATAGCGAGAAAAGCAAAAAGATGAGACTCTCAGACAGTGAGAACGAGAGCCGGCCTCTCTGGGTCTGAATCAATCTTCGGATAAGTATGGACGATCGATCCAAGACCAGCCCATCTACAGTTAAGCACTTCAGTGGATGTGCACTAATTGTCCTGTTGACATTAATTGTCATTAAAAGGGCTTAAAACGGCCTGCTGGCTGTGAGTTACATCCCGCGCTGAGGTTGCAACCCATTTGTTTATTGGTGACATCACAGCTCCCTCAGCCACTAACGCGCTGGTCACTGTTAAATCAGACAGGTTGACCACCGCGCAGGACGGGTTTATATGGAGCAGTGCTGCCCCGCCAACGACGCACAGATGATGACATCATCGGCCTTTTCTGTTGTCCCCATTAAACGGTCGGTATGTTTGAGGACCCCTCATTAAGCTAGAGGGAAAATGGCTAGGTGTGTGTTTGTGGTTTATGCCATAATCCACAGCTCTAACTTCCTGAGAGGTGAGGTCTAAAAAGGCCCCCCTGCACTGCTGCCACACCCCTTTAAATGGGATGAATCAATCAGATTAATTTGGCCTAACAAATTGGTTTTTGTGTGTGTGTGTGTGTGTGTGTGCGTGTGTGTGTGTGTGTGTGTGTGTGTGTGTTCGCTCTGAATGTGAATGTGTATGTGAATGGGGGGCCAAGGTGCATAAGAAAGCAGCTGTCTGGAGGGGAGAGGGGGCAGAGATGGACACACACCGATGCAAACCTAACACATCCCTGGAAGAAGGGTTCGCGACCCCTGCTGCACTCAAACAGCATTTCAGAGTGGTGGAGATGTGGAGGGGGTGAGCGCTTACCTACCACAGAGCAGCACGGGTAAGACAGGAGACATGAGGACAGAGCTATCTAGATTAGCCACACCAGATGAACGCAGATCACCTCATCTGACTTTGTTTGACTGGATGCTTTCCTTTCAGATGACTGCAGCCATGTCGCCCGCCACTATTGGCACTGAAAACACATCTTTCTTATAAAAACCAAATATGATTATATATATATATATATATATATTTTAATGTGAAAATATAAGTTCTTTTATCACAGCAGGCCCGGGAAGGAATCTAGGCTGGGCCTTTCGCTGCATGACACCCCCCCCTCTCTCTCCTGCCTTACCTGCCTAAAGTCAAAACAGCCTGTCGGTTGATATAAAATCATTGTGGCGACGCAAAAGGTCACATTTAATTGCAAAAGTCGACTTTTAAACAGCTCCCGTGTTTGCACACGTGGATTCTGTAGTTGGATTTATCATATCCGAAGCAACGCACTTTCACATGATCAGGCAGTTGTTGTGGCCTAATTACAGATCCAAAATCGAATGTACTTCACAAACTTTGAGGCAATCAATCAATGCCGCTGATTGAAATTGCTGATCCCACTTAGCAGGCCATTCTTTAGGGAGTGGTTATTTACTGCTCCCCTTGTGGCTAGATGACAAAACCGCAGTGCAAATGGGTTTTTTTTTTCTTTTTTCTCTTGTGTGCCACACAGAGTGAAGTCCTTCCTAAGTCATTTGAGCAAAACTCCTCCATTCAGAAAGCCTTCCCTCCTCTTCCCTTCTCCATTGAATGGGGCTCTGGTTGAAATGAACAATGCCCACACCTTGAACAGGCCCACTGATTCGAGGGTCATTGTGCTGGAGAGGAGGGAGAGGATCGGCCAACAAGTGGCTCTCCCACTCTGTTATCACAGGACACCACTGTCTGCGGTGGGCCCTTTATGACTCGTTATGCCACCAACTCCCCGCCCCCCCCCCAACTCCTCATGAAGAACGCTGAATGACTGCGCTACCTTGGCACTCACTGGCCTCATTTGCACCAAGAAAAGGAGGGGAGGAGGAGGAAGAAAGAGGGGAGGGGAGGGAGCAGGAGAGGAAGGCGGAGAGAAAGAGCAGTGAATGGCACCGTAACATAACAATGCACTTGGAGGCTCAGTTGGCAAACACAGCTGGGCCAGCAACAGTGAAGCGTTTAATGAGTCATAACTCTGAAGAGACAGTGAGCTACTAAAACCACTTTTACTATATTGCAGTCTCTCTCTCTAATACACACACACTTTATATTACTATGAGTTTGATACTTAACCACATCTGTATATAGTATATTAGCATACAGTTGTGCACAAATTTCCCCATATCGCATAGATCATCTATGCAATTAGCCTTTCATCGCTAGTTTTCCAGGTGCAAAACAGAAACACTCACCTCAATAACCTGCTTCGAGTCCAGCCTGAAGTTAAAGTCTCCGAAGACAAAAAATGGCAGCTTCTCATACCGCTGGTCCGTAATCCTGAAAAACATTGCACCCATTTGTCAGTGAGAAAGCTTTAAATAACCATCGTAACCCCTGTGATGGCTGCTGGCAGCGGGACAGCTGAAAGCCATCATTCCTAATAATCCTGAGCTCTAAACAGGCATTTTAAATAACACTAACTCTTGACATACATTACCATTAGTTGTCAAAGACCTTTCAAGCTGTCATTTGGTGTTTCGCCTGACCTCAGGGTATTTAGTTCATGAGGGCCACAGCACCACCTGGTGGTCTGAACACTCCAATTAGAGGGGACAATGACATCTTCTTGACATCTTTTCCTGGTCTGGAGCAATCTTTTGGCACATGACTCTTAAAGCAATCATGATTTGTGGATGTAAGGACGGGGCAGATAGAGAACATGATAGAAATAATGTGTAATGTGAAATGCACATTTTCAGGGAAAACAGGAGGCCTACGATGAGGATTTATAGGCTTATAGGTGAGGAGGTTATAAAGGTGTTTAAACAGCTTGAAGATGTGCCAACTATATTATCCTAATATTAATGTACTTGCCGTGAGTAAACCATGTATTATTATGCAAATCTGGTGATATGTTTAACATATCTGCAATTTCCTATGTGCAACGATTTATACAAAAACAAAAGAATGCGAGCTTGAAAAAGCTCAGAGACCACGTCATCCCTGCACCAAATATGTTAATCTTCTGGGATTTGTCTCTTGTACGTGTCTCTGAATATATGCTGGGGGTTCAAGTAAACACACTTTCAGCTGACACCACAATTAAATTAACAAATCTTGATCATTTCCTTTAGAGATCTGCTTTGATGGCAAAAAAAAAATTCACTTTACGGAATTTATCAGAGGGAGAGTAATCCAGCCCCGACCCCGAAGACAGTGATCCTGAAGATACAGGTACAGGCTCTCCTTTAGCTGGAGTGTAACCAAAGTAACTACTATTGTTTGAATCCGACACATTTATTGTCTCTTGTGTTGTCTTGCCTTTATAAACCTGAGAGTATGTAGTGTCAGAGCATTCATAGTTCGATCCTCTGTGTCGTGGACTGCTTCCAAACTTTCAGAACCTCACCACAGCGCCAGCATCCCAGTGCTTTAAAAAAATAAATAAATATAAAAGCACCTAAGCGACATATAATTAACTCCTATGCCTCATCACCTACTTAAAGTGGCTCTTCTACAGAGCAGAGATAGGAAATTAAGGTGGACGTAGCGCAGCCTCTTGTGTAATTAATGATTCAGGATGCTATCTCCACTAAGCATCGCTATCTCCACTAAGCGTGTGGATAAATCTCAGCGTGGACTTCCCAGGCCCAGATAACAATATATTTATGGGGCCGTAAAGAGAGAAGAAGCCTCTTCTTAGCGGTGGGTCTCGGCTCTGGCCGGCTCTCGTAAAGCACGGACACCTTTTCTCCATGAGACAGAGAAAGGAAATGGCAGGGAGGCGAAGGTGACTGGAGTAAGGAGGGGCTATTATATTAAATAGAGAGTAGAACTTTGACATCCCATTATATTAAACAGAAACTAGATCGCCTTTCTATCCCATAGCATTTTCAAGAGGGGTCAACAGAAAGATGGGAACAGCGTCTAGAATTTCACCTCCAAAACAACAACCAAAACCCTTCAGCGTTACGATCGATGAAATGAACGCTACCAACTACTACTACGATTATTTTCTCAATCGAATTTTGATATGTACAAAATATCGAAAAATGGCTATTACAATTTCCCATCTTCAAATCGCCTGTTTGTCCAACCAAAAAGGTCCAAAACCCACAGGTATTCATTCATTCCACTATCAGTCATAGAAAAAGAAAAGCAGCAAATCATCAACATTTGAGAACTTGGAACCAGTGAATCTTTGCTATAAGCAAATGGCTGTAGATGTGGCAGTATCGTAAACAGCTCTGCGGTAACAAAATAAAGAGGCGGGGCTAAATGGAAATAATGAGAGGCTTGGGTTGTGTGTGCAAGAGAAATATATTTGCCTTGATAGGTAGGGCTTGTAGGCGTGTGTACGGACAGTTGCGGTCATGAGCAGCTGATGTATGTCATGCGGACCCTCCCGGATGCTGAGGTTTACACAGACGTTATCGTAAACCTTCATCACAGCTAAAGATCAAACTCAGATCAGTAAGTTAAAGTTTTGGGCAACATTGGGATCATGCAGCCTCAGGACAACCCAATTCCTGTTTACCTGAGTGCTTAAAAATAAGGAAAACATGTCGCATATATATTTTTTTTATTTACAGCACAGGTCCCAAGAGGGATCTGTGGATCAGTTTCCAAAAGAGTCTATACTGTGAGTAGCCACGGATCTTTGAGAAAAACAATGAACCCCTACAACTGGACTCGCTGCACATCACTATCGGCAAAATTTTGAGCTAATTACTTAATGCTAACAGTTACCGGTATACAGACTATTCTGTGTGTGTGTTTATATGTGTCTCTGTGTGTGTGCACTAGTTCATTTATGCACTCAAACTGGGACTGATGTCATTAATGACCTTACATCCTGGTGCCAAGAGACTCAGCTCTATTCAAACAGGGTTAGTGGCCAGTTTATCCTATTGGCTCAAATGGAGGGCAGTAAAATGGCTGTGCACAGGCATCACTGCAGGTTGTTATAGGCGTGGGAACTCTTGGCGTCCTTGTGCTAATAGAGAATTTACCACATCTGCCATTATGAGTGAAGGATATAAGCAAATTCAATCTAATAAAATGCAAATTCAGATTTACGTCGTTTCAGACTGTAATCTGTGCATGCACATAGGAGACAGTGACAGGATAATAACGAGAGACAAGGGAATGGGTTAAAAGATGAACAGGGTAGAAGAGAGTGGGGAAGTGTCCTCAACGAGTGGGTGAAAAGTCACACAGTGCTGTTCCTCCAGAGCCTGGAGGTCCTGTAGCTTTATCCCGCTAACAGCCATGTCTAATTCCCGCAGCCTGGCTGTTTTGTCTGCTCCTCCAAGGTATCAGCCACAGGTCAGAAGGTAACACTCTGTTTACACGATCATTTCCTAAAGCACTCATGGTGACCCGCTGGTGTGAAAGTTGACTTTTTTCTTAGCCTTTGTGGGAGGTAAGGAAGAATTGCAACATTAGCTACAGCTACTGGGCGTGAAAGGGGTCTGAGGGTGGGGGGTCCCAAGCTTTGGTGGTGGTGGTGGGGGGGGGGGGCTCGCTGACCTTCAACCTCGGCGGGCCTCATCATCACAGTTCATTCAGGCAAACTGTAACAGTGTCAGTGACATTCTCCCACAAAGACGTAAAGTCCTTTACACAGTCTATAAACATGCTTCTGCTGGCCAATTCATAGTGCAGTGACACCCCTGAAAGAGGGTCTTCAGAAGGGCCGTTCTCGCTGAGGTTTGGGCTGGGGCCTTCGTCAGGCCTTCCTAGGGGCCACACAAAGACAGGGGTCAGACGCTAATTTATAACATGGCCCTCGACTCTGCTCCCAGGCTCCTTAAACCACAAGCACAAAGCAAGCGCAGCACATTCTGTCTTTCTGACTCTACCTTTCTCTCACACACACTAACATACTGTCATAGAAGTGAACAAAAATAATAATAATAAAAAAAACACCTGTGCCCAAGCGTCTCGCACCAAAGGCACCGACAGCATCTCAGCCTCACATGTAACACTCATGTATATCACTATAACGCACGATGCAAAACCTGCCTGCTTATAAATCTAAATAAAATATAAATTCTCCTTCACACCAGCGTTGATCCCTCGCTGACTCCTCGCCAGATAACACGCTGTGATTGACAGCTAAACTGAGCCATAATAGACAGTCTATATGAGATTATGAGGGAGCAACGGGGGGGCATGTCATGATTATATTGACAAGATGACTTACCATAAGTTGGCCGTTCAGATTCGACTTTGCACACAATAGCTGGGCCGAGCGCAGTCATCCATTGTACGTAAATGTTGAGAATTTGGGAGAATGTTAACATTGTGAAGAATGTGCTGGGTGACGTCTTCCTGAATGGGCCAGGGTTGGCCCCTGACAGGACCTTTGACACTGCAGGACAGCCTTCCCCCTCGTCCCCCCTGTTAGCACCCAAGAACCTCACTAACGCCCACCGCACCAAGAACCCCATGCAGGAAAGATATGGTGCTGAGGGGGGTGCAAGGATGTTGCCGCGGTCACACAGAGGTTAACGGATAAGTCAACTCAAACTGTGTCGTCAACACAAACTCAAGATATGGGAAGACACCTCTGAGCAAAGGTGGAGCCAACTTGTGAGATCATGCAAAGAGCGGACAAGAACACTTTCCGGAACCGTCACTGAGGTGTCTGCTGAATCGTTGTTTTGCATGGAATTTTGGGCCTCAAAACCCCCAGGTTCCCTGTGTCTCATTAACTTTTTGGTAATTTTGGAATTTGAATTTGCACCACTAAAGGTACAACATCAACTGCATCATCAACTGTATTATCAGATAATATTGTGGCCCTGTCTTTTAGAGGTTGTACAGTAACACCTTTATTGTTCTATAGTAACATGGTGCTTTAACCTAAGCAGGGGAAGTAAACTAAAACGAAATAGCAAAATTAATTGGGTGTCATCAAATTACCATGAACTGACATCGAGAAAACCTGGGTTCAGGTTGCGTTTCCTAATAAAAGTGCCAAATTGTTTCAGGCTCTCTGCGCAAACTATCCTGAGGCTGCCATATGATGGGAACACGGACACAAAAAAAACCCCAACTGCAAATTTTAACATATGCCCCCAAACAAGTTAGATTTGACCATGCCTGTACCATCTGTGTTTATGTTGGGTCTATACATATAGAGTTGGTTTAGACTTGCTCTATGTTAACAAGATAACTCTGTTATGCTATAACGCTATATAAATAAAATTGAATTGAAATTGAATCTGATGGGAGAGGAAATTAGAGCTATATCTACAGACAAAAACAGTCAGCCAGTCAATAATATCACCTGTCCACATGTTCCGCTTCGCTGCTTTAGTTGTTGCCACACTGGTGCTGTATTACTCCATCTGGTGTCTGACTGTAGACATAAAACTTTAAGGTAGAAATTCACTAATAGACTAATAAATACAATCTGGGAGCATAAGGTAAAGAAGGAAAATGCACTTGGATAAACATTTACCACCACTTCGAGGGTTCTCATCAACATTCTGACACCTCATGGGAAGTTTAACTTTCAGGCCAATTTCTTGGTCGTCTGCGTGGCCACAAAAAAAAACATTCACAGGGAAGAGAGACGAGTGGCAAAGCTGTATCCAACAGAGCTCTGAATGGCCCGTGCCTATCTATATACATATATGTAAGAAAATGGGGAACATTCAAAGTTCTTTTCAGGTGTCGGAGAGAAAGTTCAACATATGTCTGTCCCCCACCCTGCTGGAATACTGTGTGTGTGTGTGTAATAAACAGGTCCACTACGAACAGTGAGATACTGGGGAAGATTAACCTCTGCTCCTGCAGGCCTCCCAGGGTGAGAAGGCACTTCACACAGCGACACCACACACACACACACACACACACACACACATACTACACACGTACACAATGGTAACCTTGTTATACAGTGCAGTTCATATATAGCTGCTGCATGTGTGCATGTGCACAAAAAGTGTCCGTTTTGCCTTTGAAACGGACACATATGACATTGAAAAATATGAGCACTGAGCATAACACTTGCACACACACACGCTACTCTCTTTAATACATTCATTCTGGCTTTACGGAGGATCTCCCTGTGATTATCCAGTCCTCCCTCTTGCAGCTCAACATGTCTATTGGCTGGAAACTAGCCAGCCTTTCTCTGCTCTTTCAGCCTGTTGTTCTGGGAAAAGCCTAAAGGGAAACATTTAGATTGGAGGGCTCTTTGAGACGCTCTGACAGTTGACTGATGACCGTCCATAAAATGACAAAGCATCGCTGTGTGGTGGCCAGTGCGGCCCACTGCCTCCCCATGGGAAACTAATTGCTTTGAATTGTTAACGGCAACATTATTTTTCTGCCAATCATTGCTTTTCAATGCCCCGAAAATGAGCATGAAACAAGTCTTTTCAGCGAACAAAACAGTTAAATGTCCCCAATGTTGATCAAATTAACTTCAGCACTGTGACAATGGACTATATTTGTGTGAAAATAATGGCGCGCCACAAAGGACGCCTTTATGCCAGGATTTCACAGTTGTAATGTAAAACTGTTCTCCCCTGAACCGGACCAGCTACCCTGAATGGAGGTTGGAAAAAAGAAACAAACTCCAGTACACAAAAGGAATTGGTTTTTTTTTTTTTTTTTTAAGGAAGAGGGAAAAAAACCTGTTGATTTTATCTCATGCTATCATTTCAGGTCTCATTTAGCAGCCACGTTTTCCGTCCTCTAGAGACTCCAGCGGTTACAGCATTACTTTCATTGCATAAGCTGCCTCGCGCAGGATGTTTTTACTGCACACACATTTCTGGCATCGTGTCCATTTAACGCAATGAATTGTTCATTACATTTTATAAAATGGCCAATTCAAATATGAAGCAAAAAATGCTCGTTTAACATTGCGTGCACCCACAGACGATCAAACCTTGACATAATTATTAAAAACAATGAATCTCCACATCAAGGCACAGCTGAGTCAAGGTAAATAATGTTTGATGTAGCCCTGAGCTCATATGTGCATGTTCAAAGGACAGGAAAACAGGCAGGGGCTGCATTTCAAGCAGAGCTCTGCGCTCATGGAAGAGGCCCAGACATCAGCGCAGGTTATAGAGCAGTACTTTTTTGATGTGACTCAACAGTGAAGTCTAGCTGGCTAAACGCAGTTCCTTCTCAGCATTGTTCCCCCGAGGCCTTGAAGCACTTTGGAGATAAACACTGTTAAAAAGGGCCACAGAGGAAAAGGCTTATCAGATGTCTCCTCAATGGGCCGTAAGCTGCATTATTAGGCCTGGGCCCCAGATAAGGTGGAGGCTGTAATTTGATGCCCGGCAGCAGAACTCTGTCCCCGGCAATGCCGTGTGATCAGGCTCCTGTGCCGGCTGCCTTATGGAACTCAGCTGGTGGTGTGTTCAGAGGCCCCCCTCCCCTCATCTCCCATCCCGCAATGAGAGATTAGAGCTCAGAGAGGGAGAGAGACGAGGGAAGGAAGGGGGAGTTTGGCTTTAGATATTCCCCCTTTCCCTTTTCCTGCTCTGCTTTTCTGGGGGTAGGAGTCAGAGTTAGGACAATGGCCAAAAAGATGGTTCCCAACCAGCCGCTGAATGGGAACACTGTTGGTGGTAGGGCTTCATTCAAAGCCCGGCCCGGGCACATTGTCCTCCCAGATCGGCAGAGGAGAATGGAGTTTGCTGGTGGCTGCCAAAAGGTTAGCAGCCTCTGTGAAAGGACCAACCTATTATTCACTGCCCTTTACAGATCTCATGCACCCTTTGTGCTCCTCCTCCCTTCCCTCTGCACCGCCAGCCTTTTCTCACTCCGGTGCTCCGGATCTGCACCCGACGGTTTCCCCCAAAGTGAGCGACTGAGGCGCGATGCCGCCACTATCCCAGCCCTGTATCCCTAGCAAGGAATACCAGGGTAGCCGGAACATATAACGACCTCCCCTCCACCACCTTGCCTCACACCACTTACCCCTCACCCCACCCCTGTCAAAAAAGAACCTTTAAATGATATGGCCCAGAAGTAACAACACGGTTACCATTCACAGCACAAGGGGATTTAGAAAGAGGGAGCATGGAAACTGCCACTCAACCAACACAACTTCTATTCAATACCCTCAGCCACCCAACTAAAACTCAGAGACTCTGCTATTTAGGTGCATTTACAAGGGGACAATTAAAAATAAATCAATTGCACGATGAAGCAAGAGGAAACACAATAAAAACACTTAAACGCAAGCAACAACAGAGGCGCCTTTGAAACTTCATTATGCCAGTAAATCCAGGTAAGTTACAGCGCAATAAAAACTGCAAAAGGTGCCATATTCTTAAAACACTCCAACTTCCTGTCCATTAAAGGCGGACCATTCTTTCATCAAATCAAGAATGAAGTACAGGTAAAACATGAGCTCTTAGAGAATACTTTAAAAAGTGCTCATAACTCATGCACATCAGAAAGGCCGGGGATAATGTATTCCACCCATATATGCATGTAGTTATTCAAAGTGGAGGCGGCTGGGAGCCACGTCACGCATTCTGATGCCATTTGAATGGGAGGTCACCTGCTGCGAGGCTGCTACTAGGGCTTTTATTCTGTGTTAGCTTGGGCAGGTAGGGAGCAGAGGTTGCACCATGCACTCTCTCATTCTGCTCCGCTGCAAATGGATATCCCATAAATCACATTTGCTTGGCCTATGAATGGACGGCCTGGCCTGTTTGTATAGAGGCTGGCGTTACTCAGTGCAGAGCTGAGGAACCTTCACCATTACAATCACCACCATAACTATAAATGTTACATGTATTTGGAGGGTTGATCCTCTTGGGAGCACAAATGTTAAAAGGGCATGGCTATCTGCCAATTAGATTATAATATTTCTATTCTAGAAGTGGAAATTCTGGCCTGATGGTGGAGGAACAGTCAGGTCACCAAAAACCTGGGGACTATGAATATCTACAGCAAATTTAATTGAAATAAGAGCATTCGCTTATCGAGTGTACAAAGTTGACAAATAGACCTGGCGACTGAGCTTGTGGAGTGTCCAAAATGGAAAGTGTTCCTCCTCTGGTGAGCATGAACGTGCTCAGTAAATTAATGTCACGGTGATCAAATGAGGGTTCATTCTTTGGGGACCAATATTATCCATCATAAAGGTCAGGTAAGTCAAATTATTTATGATACTACTAAGCTACTTCTTACCTAATTTTCTTAAAGGGGAAATTTATAGCTAATGGTGGTGCTAGACAAAGGGTTAGGATCACCAATATGATCCCATGGGAACTTTTGATATCATGGTGATCTGGGCTAGTATTTTTTGAGATACATTGGACCAAACTGTTGAACAAACGCATGGCCCAAATGGCTAATCTACAAATACTTGCCAGTAGTGGGACAAAAACCAAGATGAATATAGGATTACACACCAAAAAAAAAGGAAAATGCTGAAAAGTAAGGAGGGGTTAGAGAGAGGGACAGAAAAAGAACAGATAAAAGAGAGTTGGGAGTTCACAGACCGTGTAGTGAGTAAGACCCCCTACTTTTACAGACAGATGTAATCCCACCGGTCTAGGACTGAATCCCACTGAAATCTTCTCCGCAGTACCTCTGATGCTTGGTCTCACTCTAAGCCTACATTACAATATGAATACAGGTTCTGCCGTGCCACACAGGACTGGGAATTCTGGACAGTATCTGCTACATTTCTTTTACACATCCAATTGCTATTCTTAGACATTGAACAAAATATTTCTAGGTTTTACTTTTTATATATCAACAATTTTACGCAAATCATCGTTAAAAATTGCAGGTAAAGTACGAGGCTATATATACACAGTAGAGGAACGCTGACAACACAGTGAGAGAATGAATTGAATTTGCCTCTTTATGCTCGTTTCTCAACGAGGGAGAAATCAAGGGTCTTCCCTTGATCTCATCTGGAATCAAGTATGGATGAAAAGACTAAGAGAGCAACAGAGGCGCCGTGTGCGGTACCTGTCTAAAACGTAGCCCAGCGCCTTCTGCCTGGTCCCAGAGTAGACAGAGGGGCTTTTCTCCCAGGCCACCAAGTTGGACGCATCGTGGAAAAGGTGGATGTTGACCAGATCGAAGGCACTAGGATGAAAGAACGCAGTCTAAGTGACCTTCATCAACCAGAGCATCTGCTGGTTTGTAAATAAATTGAATGAATTAATTAGCTGCATTAAGACTTAATATTTTAACACAGTAATCACAGGAAACCTAAGCACTGATTAAAGCTTGTATTTTTCCAGAGAGTTGGAATCAATCTCTTGCACACATAAATTATATTAGACTATTGCTTTACAGTTGTTGAATCGAGCCATTAGATGAGCTTTTGATGTAATGATAAACAGCAACAATTATATAATAGGTATATTTTGCCGTTACAGATGGCACCATGAAAGTGAAAAAAGGATGGATCTAACTGCTGTCTAACCCAGACCCACAGACAATACATTTGAGCGCAGATATCACTGCATGCAAGCACTAATCTGCTTTCTTTCCGTGTGTCCTGTCACGGCAAACGCAAGATAGCTCAATGTACAGTGATGAACACCTCCCCGCTGATCCTATCAATCTGGGCTGTTTTGTTAGCATGGTGTCAGGCAGGGCACCCCAGAGGAATTGGTCTTATCTCAAGGGGGTTTATTCTGCAGTCACATCCAGAACAAATGAATACATGCATGGCTTTGGGCTATCTCTGTCTATCCCATCTCTGATCTGATCTCCCTATTTTTCACGAGCCTCTCTCTCTCTCTGCCACTCTTGTCAAACGTCATGCCCCTATTAAATGCTTACCGTTTCAGCTCTTTAGTTCTCATGTCATCCTATTAGATTACAATCCCCGTCTTCCACCCCTCAGCCACTAGCCCCCCCCCCATCCCCCGCTCTGCACACTGGAAGCCAGTGGTTTTTATTCATCCCGTCAGGTTCAATTTCGTGTAATGTTTTTTGTCATCCGTCATATGCAACTGCTTGACTAACGTGATTACGTCTAATCAAATCCCTGCCCGATTCCTCGGCACACTGTTCCAAGCGGGTTTAGCTATATAACTCACTCTGTCTGCCGGTGCTTGTCCACGATAACCACACAGCCCTCTGCGGCTTGTGGGTGAAGCCACACATGAGTGACATGGTTGGATCTTCATCACAGTGATACAGTTGTAATGATTCAGGGCTGAGCAGCGATGAGGTGGGATGTGTCATTGTAGGGACTTATTAATAAAACTCACCAGTCAGCCAGGGCCCATCGAGTTCTGATGAATCCCTTCCTGGACCACTTGCACTGCAGAACAGAGAGAGACTTAATATAGCATGACAACGGTAGAATTTGATTCACAAGGCAAATGTAAGCTATACAGTAATGTCACATTTTTCACAATCAAGTTACACTGTCCATCATCTGGGAGGCCGGTTACCATGTCACATTTCAATATCGCAGCATCGAATTAAGTTGAATTTCCATTCCAAAAATGAAAATAACCTTGCATTGAATTAGAAGGGTTTTAATTGATTGAACACAATTTGCTCACTTTTGGAAAAAGGTTGTTGTTGGATAGATACAGATATGCAGAGCTAAAATTATTAATAATCTAACAATTAATAGGCTAGCAGTTGAGTAAATGTACTTTTTTTCGCAAGTACTGTCCACCTTTGAGGAATTAATTCAACTTCAACTTAATTATGTTTGTTTGATGCTACTTTGTACATTTACAGAATCTGACAGCTGCAAGTTATTTTGTACATTGATTTTTGATTGATTGATTGATTTTTTGCACAGAAACTATGATGCATTGTTACAGATTAAACTACCCAACGGCATATAAAATAGTTAAAATAGCTTGACAGTGAGCAGCCACAACATTAAAATGCTGTTTACATGTTAATACATCAATAATATTAAGCCAATAATAATAACAATAATAATAATTCCAAAAAGGGCCTACAGTAAGTACTTTTACTTTTGACATTTTAAGAACATTATTCTTACAAATTAAACATTTGAATGCAGGACTTCTACTTAAGTAATTCAGTTTTTACAGGATCTCTGCACTTCTTCCATCACTGTAGTTTAGTCAATCGACTTCACAACTGCTACCCCAAATTCCAGGTTCTCAGTTGTGAGAATGTGCTGCTTTGTGTGTTAGTAAATTAAATAGCCTTACATTTTGGACAGTTTTCCCCTATTTTCTGACATTTTGTAGACCAAGAGAATAAGTGATTAATCAAGAAAATAAATCACTACATTAAAATCGGCAATGAAAATAAGTACTTCTTGCTGCCCTAAAATACTGGAATACACTTTTCTTTTTTCATTACACGTAAAGATTCTTCACAGGCAGGAAGGCTGTTTCTTTAAACCCAGCTAACAGACATGCATATAGAGAGCCCTTTTGTTGTTTGTTTCTTCAGACACTTCAGAGGTTAGATTAAAAATCCCTTGCATCGTGTCAGATAAACAATGCAGAGTTGTGTTATGACACTGGCGTCGACGCAGAGCCTACATTCTGTATAAGTGAAAGTCATAGAAATGTACAGAGAATGCAGCTCAGTGTGTGAACACTGTGGACATCTAGTATGCAGCAGTTTGATCAGATCCCACCAGGCCTGAGTTCATTATCCAGTCACAAGTCCAAAGATATTTCTCAAACAGCACATGATTCACCACGAAGCTGGTTATTAAATGAGAGACAAATTGATGCTGCGAGTGTTCTCATTCTGAATATCTAAATAAGTCTCTTTCCCCTCAGCCTCGCTCTTTTTCTGTCTCTGTCTCTCTGATACTCCTAATGGGGAGTTAACTGCGGTGATGAATAAACTAATTATGGGCCAGGTCACATAATTACAAATTGACTAATTTTATTTAAAAAACTGTGATGCAAATTAAAAGGCTAAGAGGTATTTGATTGCGCCTCACATCCTTCAATCTGCATTAGTACAAGATTAACTGTATCAAATTGAATTACATTAGCATACTTGAATTAATCCATACTGCCTCGGCATCGGCAGGATGTATGGGCCCAATTATAATTCGCTGTCCCAATATTGTGACTTTGAAAGGAGCAAATGGAATTGGATGCAAGTGTCCCACTGCAGCATAACAGTGACTTAAGAAAATAGGTTTTCAACAAACAGAATATGAATATATTGAAGAGATGAACTAAAGTAGTGAGGAGCCACGGTCAGTAATCACACTCATGTGTTACATGTACACCAAATGTACATGTATATTCAATTACACATTAACTGTGTTGCATAGACAAGCCATTAGTGTACTGTGCTGTATGCGTCTGCTGATGTAAAGTTGAGGAAGGAAAGTCTCAGAGTGGGGAGGTTGAGGAGGGACAAGATGAAGAGTGAGTGTTTGGGGGGGGGGCATGCTCAGTGCCCCATACAAGCTCTGACTGCAGCCAGAGACGTTTAATCTCGATTTAATTTAAAGAGCCATTAACTACAATCGCAGCATTAAAATCCATCACTTCCTTGACACCCGGCCCCAGATTGCCCCATTTCCTCCACGTATGACTGATTGACCCCCTGCTTCATCACTTGCTTATAAACACGCTCACAACACACACCCAGACACACACACACACACAGACACACACACGGTAAACACGCAGACCAGAGTCTACATATCGGAGTGCAAGAAATACGAATACACTCTGCTATCTAGTTTTCGGCCAATTTAAGCGCTTTTATTTTGTAATAGGGGCTCACTTAAGATGATTATCTCACACAATCAAACAAAGTGCAGAAGAAGAAAAGAGTCTCTCTCTCTCTCTCTCTCTCTCTCTCTCTCTCTCTCTCTCTCTCTCTCTCTCTCTCTCTCTCTCTCTCTCT
>JAVQJF010004079.1:0-32216 GCA_036023855.1 Gadopsis marmoratus
TCCGTAGGTGGAGATTTAGTGAGGGGTTATGCTGTCCTCCCCTGCAGGTGTTTATTGGTTTGATCTCTTAGTATATAGGTTTCCCTCAGGCCTCATTCAGGAGGTCGATTAGTTAAGTTGGACAATAAAGGTAGTTTTGCTTGACCTCTTTTAAGGGCCTATTGTTCTTAGAGCAGTTTCTTTAGTTATTGAAAATAAATCCTTTGTTTGGTACTTTAAGCCTGTGTCATCTCATGCCTTCACTGCCTGGTCCACCACAGTTATTACCATTTTCTTTGCAGCTCACAATTTAGAATATTGGGTAGAAAAGCAATCGTAATATCACAAACTGTTGTAGCAAAATTGAAACATCATCTTAGAGTACCATGGTTACAGTAATTAATAGTTATTTTACTCAAGGGAAATCCACCCTAATGAACCACAAACAGTTTTGGTTCTCCAGGGCTAGACCTTGCATAACCCAGTGAGGGAACACCCTGTCACAGCTTGAATAACAACAGTGATTTGTTACATTGCTGAACTTCCTTGCTGGGAGGATCTCCTCCAAAACTGTCAGTGTTTTCCATTTGTCTCTCAGGTAGTTTCTGCATTAGCGAGAAAAGGATTTGTCAAGGCTCATGTGGATTTGTGGTTCACTTTGTGCTGCACAACTCCCTATCGTGTCTCCGTTCCTGTTGATGGAGTAGCTCGTAAAAGCTGCTGGCAGAGGGCCCATTGATTCTTGCTCCTAGATTGTGATCCATATTGTTTGTATTCTATTCTTCTTCTTAATGCCATGGAATGTTTCCGGGCAAAGAAGATTAAAGAAAAAGTACCTTCCTCTGTAGAGCTGTTCTCCAGTGTTCTTTGCTCAGGCTTCAGAAAACCAACAGGGGCCAGGTTAAATGCTCCATTAATCCCTGAAATCTATTAAACTGTTTTATTTGCCCTTCATGGATAGCGCTATGGATAACACCATAACTTCAATACCATTTTTAATGCAATGCTGGGCATTTATGCTACCGCAAACTACAGTGGATCGTACCAATATAGCTGTTTCTCTCCACTCCCTCTTCACTCTTCTGATGAGGAGAGCGGTTCTGTATAGCGAGAGTCCATTATTATCTGCTATACATACTGGCTATCTGCCAGACCCCCTGGCAGGCCACTCAAAGAGGCCAGCACCAGCCAAAGCTGGAAGCGTTCCCATGCCAAACAAAAACACAGTAAAGTCAGTATTAGCCTTTTATGCTGCCAATCAGCAGCAGGAGAAGCAGGGCAAAAGAAGCCAAAATACCTCAAAGGATATCTAAAGGCTGGATGAAAACACTTAGATTATAGGAACTCTGCCACAATAAAACCTGGAGTTTGGTGAAGTGCTCCCGTAGGTCTGAGTGTCTCCGGGGGGCTGTAACCCATCGCACCCCTGCTCTCACTTCCGTCCATTCTCTGTGTGAAGTTAATTGGACAACACTTTGTCAGGATGTGTGTGTAAGTCTTTCAAGTCCCTCACACGGACATTTTCTTGATGGAACGAGCAATTTCCCCCGATAACAGCGCTCACATTTTTCAGCGAAACATGTGTTTCTGTTACCTTTAAACTCAGAAATACAAGCTATGATACTTCTACAGTGACAGTCACGTAAATCTGTCGTTTGGTGCATTTTGAAGAGGTATTTTCTGACTGAAAATTGTATTTATTTCCTGTATTTCTTTACCGCATTGTGAAATATTGAGGCTTCAGGATTTTTGGAACGATGTGCTTCTTCTTTGCTAAACCACGGCCTCTCTTGCAAAAGAGATCTTGATCTCGCTGAGATTACCTGATTAAATAAAGGTTACAATAAACAAAGGTGAATCTGGAGAGATAGACAGTGCCCTTTGATTTTGGAAACCTGACATTTAGTGCCGAAGACTGAAGTGGCTGAGTATTAGCTGCGCCAGAAATACCCTGACATTAAGTGACATTATCTGCATTTGATGAGTCACCTTAGTCACCTAAGAAAAATACACCAAACAACAAGATTAGAAAGTTCTAAGGTGTATTATCAGCTACTCTAACAGCTGATTTTTGGGGGATTTTTCTTATACTTTTGCTTATGGTTTTGCCTTTTAGTTGCACTACCAATACATCTGCACTCACTTAATGGTTTACTCACTCGCTCACAGCCGCAGACGCTAATCCAACACGCAAAACATTGTGTGTTAAAGCCTTAAAGGATTTCATTTTAATAGCTGTAGGACGCTTGAGCATTCAGTTGTTTTCATGATCAGTAATGACAACCTTGTGTGTAACTAATACTTTGATCCCCTACATATTGTATTTTTAGCAACTGCTTTCATCACGGTGGATGTTTTTCTTTACAAGTTACACTAATATTTGGTTTGAATCAATGACTTCTCTCTAAATCTAAATGTTAATCTTGTTTGCAGTCAGTCGGTGTGGGTCACTTGACTGCTCTCCTCTCTGTCAGGGGACTATTTGACCACAAAGTATACATAACTGCATGTATACATACCATCTTGCTGTGTGCTGCAGTTGAAATTCCTAAATAATTCTTCACTGAGGACTAGGATTTTGGAGAAAATGTTGATACTGCTGGACTCTTTAGCACTCTCCACAGTGGGTCCAACAGCTGTTGGAAGCACCAGATGGGGTCAGGATTCATACTGCCACTTTTTTTTTTTTTTCACAACAAAGTTGTTTTCTCCAAAGGAGATGGACGGTCAGTGCCAAAGATTGTCTACATTTTTTTTTCCACAGCTGAGTAATGCCCTGCAGCTGATGTTTGCGTTGTATTCTTAGCACTGCGAGCACTTTAAACTCCTTCCAGCAGAGGAGCGAATCCTCACAGTGCTGCGTGTGTTACCAGCTGCAGACTGTTTCCTGCATACGATGGACAAATACTTTCTTTAGCTTCGAGACTGTGTCTGTAGCATGTGTGCGTGCGTGTGAATGTGTCAATGCAAAAAAGCATCAGAGAAATTATTTGAGCGTTGAGATTGAGGTTGGTTGACACCAGCTATTTAAAAACATAGCTTGAAGCGCAAGATACCAAATAGAGCATTACACCAGTTTGAAGAAAAGACCATATGAAATATATGAAATATATAAAATATAAGATATATCACAATCTCTCTGTCTGATCTGAGAAATCCATTTTATTAGAACTGGAGTTCTCCCTTTTTCATAAACCAAGACCCTGCACATGTTGTGAGAAAATATTAAACCCTGCTGTGTTTTTCTCAGCAGTCCCCTCGAAACCGCAACTTTCAAATATTAAAGATTAAATCAGCTGGATTAGATTTTTTGTTTGAAATTCGGAGGTAAGCTTTGCTCACTTAAGCCTACTCAGTGGGCGACTGGTAGTAAATCACAAAAAACTAATTCTGAATAAATCTGTGTTTTTATTCTTTCATAACCACAAACTGTCAGGTTGAAATGTCAGCGGTGCCCCTGTGGTCACATTTCTGGTCCTTTGAAGCCCTTTGTCCTCCACAAAGCTCTAAATTATGATTTGTGGAAAGATCTATTTCTCCCTAGAGGGTGTTTCACGGGCAGTTACTGTTATATGCTGGCCGCCAGTGCTCTGAAGTGTGCTGTGGTCAGGGTACATAAAGTTGAGATCATATCAAAGAATACCATGACAACACTTGATTTAATGCTGTTTAAAAAGTTGACATGAAGCTAATTATTTGATGACACTAGCCGATTTGAACATGTAGCAAGACAACGTCTAACCGTGGAAATATGTTAACGTTAAAGGGCTGCTTCACTGATTTCAAATTTTATTTTTCTGTGCTTGCGATGGTGTAACATACTGTGTGACATACAACGTACACTAAGAACACCCGGCAAACACAGGCCAAGCAGCACACTAAAGAGCACAGCTTTAGTTTTCCTGGTTCCAAAGTCTCAATCTAACGTGGGTAATGATTACAGGTCTGAGGGCCACAAAGAGTCTTTGCTGGCTCATATGTTCCTTGTGCGTGCGTCATCATAATGGGCAAGGCTGAACACTTTCAAAATGGACCTTGAAAAGTAAAATTCTATCTTAAAATATATATACAATTAATTTATGAGTTTATCTAGTGACGTCTAGCATTTCCTTCTTGCCTTGCCTGCTTTACATTCCTGCCTGATTTTTATCACTGCTTCATCAACCTACAAAGTCGCAGTTTACAGGATCTAGAAACAGCCCTGCTAATCCCACACCCCGTCTTTATGGATATCCCGCCATCAAATACTCAAAATGAAATACCCAGTGAAAGTTTGCGTGTTAAGAATGCAAACTGGAGTCACACACATACACACACACACACACACACACGCTACCTGTGACACCCCTTTCAAGAAAACAAACTTGATTGGGAGCATGAATCTCACGGAGGGAGTTAGCGACCACCCCGCGCTTCCCGTTCCAGTTATAGACCCCGACCAGGATGACATAAAGCCCGGGAAGGGAGAGGCTGCGAGGACACTTGTTCCTCTCCTTCCGACCATCACAAGAAAGTGGTCTATCGCTATTTGTTTGCTCAGGAGGCCAGAGTCAACTGCTGGCGGGAAGCAGGAGGAAGGTTTCAATAAAGATAACACATGAAAAGTTTGGACGTGTACCAAGTCTTTAATATTAACCGGGGCACAGGCGAAATAACAAAACCGAGCACTGTCTCCACTCCTGTTCCTGCTTTCTATTAGAGAAGTTAATGCAGAGGAATTGGTTCCTATATGTAATCAGCACACCATTTCCCCTGCAGATTAGCAAAGAGGCTGCTTCTCAGGACGTTGTTTCGCAGCAGGTTCTTCATTGGAATTGAGTTTGCCATTGATTTACCAGATAATTAATTCATAGCCCGTGAATGATGCACTTCAAAAGACTGTTGAACAAGTTCAAACATGTTTAGTACACTCTGCTGTGTAGCTGTTAATTAGCCAACTGTAAAAGCTAAATCTGAACCTCCAGGGACACAGTAGAAAGTGCTGATGACGCCACATGCCAACTTAGTGAAAAAGTGCTGATACCTTGTGGCGAACATGATGAAAAGCAAATGTTCATTCAAAAGAATACCAACACTAATTAGCAGTCCAACAGCCAGAAAATGAACACACACAATTTAGTAGACCGGGAATGGAATTGATTAGTCTTCCCAACAAAAGACATTTTGTTATTGTCATCACACTTGTCTGAACTTCAGGAATGCATACAACGAGAAATCTTTTATCCACAAGCTCATTAAGACTACAGACCATACACACCACAGTAGAATATGTACAGTACATATACACACTTAAGGATATTGATCATCCAAATCAATTCTGAAATTCTTGCCATTAATTCTAGAGGGGCCCTCCCTATAACTCCAGTAATTTAAGACGGGTGAATCAGCTCTACACCAGTAATGGCTTTATTTATGTCTTTATACATAATGTGCAGTATACCACTCAGAATAACTGAAAAGTTTCATATTCCTATTATTTCTCATAGTGCTTTTTGGAACTGTTTTGCTGTACATATCAATGTCACCATGCAACTATGTGGATATATGTGACAGTACAGAACTGGTACAGCACTGGTTATTCTGGAGTCTTTTTAAAGTGAGAATATGTCACCACGGAGCAATAGAGAACAGCTTGTCAGCATCCTGAAAATGAGTGCAAGTCACATTCCTGAGCTGTTCTTCCTCCACTAAACCAATAAAGGGCGTCCTTAATGGGGACCTCTACTAAACAGAAGCCTTTGGTGGACTAGAATGATGTGCTTTGGTGTTAGAGCTGTTTACAGCAAAGGTGAAGAATGTGTCTTTGTGTCAGATGCAGGAAGAAGAATTACCCCTCTGAAAGACAAAACACGGATGCATCAGCCAGGCTGGTGCAATGCATCAACCTTGAGTGTGACCTCTGTGGAAACAGACCACTCTGAAGTGTTCCTGTTGCTCCATATATGGTTTCAGCTATCATAGCTGAGAAGATAATTGTCAGTTAATGAGCTGCAGTGAATCTTCCTTGGACACTCCCATCAAACCTGTTCTTAGGAATCAGAGAAACACCAAAAGGCAATTATGTATGAACAGACTTATAAAACTCAGCCGCTTGCTGCTATGGCACTGGTCCACAAATTGACAGTCAAAGACTGAAGCTCTTTCATTACCTTCCTCAGAGACTCTTGAGGCCCCAGTTCCTTGTGACGCCAACATACTCTGCCTCAACCCTGCTCCAGTCACATATATCATCTTCCTGCCGGCCAGAGTGTGTCGTGCTACCAGTGTTTCCATCATTCCTGCAGTCGTGCACAAAACGTGGGTAAAGCTCATAAATGTCAGATTCTGTTTGGCCAATCTGGGTATATGAGCGTGGCTCTTTGTGGGCTGAGCCCCAGAAGAGTGCTGCAAGGGCTTTTTAAAACCTCAGCCATCTGCTTCTTATAAATCACAACAACTTACACGCTCATCTGAAAAACATTCATACCATTTGAGTGGACTGTGTCCAAGATGATGAAGGTGACAAACAAATTAGATACTGCAAACTCTGCAGAGCTATAATGGCACCAAACTGCAGGAGATGAAATTACATACAGCATAGGATTATGCAGGTATTAGAAGTATGAGACATCAAGGAGTAAAACTGAAACTTGCATATTTCCTTATTCCTTTCTAAGCAATGACTGGCGAATAATTAATGTGGCAAGTAAGATGACATTTAACAGTATGTAATTGGATCATTCAGGACTAGTGTTTTGTTTGTTGAAAAAAAATTTTCTTTGTCTGTTTTATCATTTGTTCATTTTTAAGTTGGAGGTCATATGGGACATTAAAGGCTTTTCTAATGGTAACAGTCCTACTAGTCTTTTTTTCATTTCTCTAAGAGGTTTTCTTTCTTTTGAGCAATAGATTCATCACAGGCAATAGTGTTTGGCAAGCAATAGTAACCCTGCAGGCTAACCTGTTATCCATCCAGCCAACTGCTTGAATCAATAAAACCTATTTTTCTAAAGCCAAGACAACTTTATATCATCAAATGCCTTTGTCCTTATAGCACCAAGTGTGAAAAATAATGTCTTCGATATGGAAATTAAACTGTCTTTCTAGTCATACTGACAGATAACTTATATTTTCAGTGATGGCACAGCAGAATGAGACAGATGGAGGGTGGTGCCTGACGAGAATAAGTCTGTGAAATTTCAGGGAGACATTAAAACATGAAATCAGAGAGCAAATAGAAGCAGAGAGCATGCTGGAAATAGAATTCAAAGGGTTTGGCAATTTTATGCCTTTTACACCATTTACTAAACCGTGTTCTGCATTACTTAACAACATATCCTACTAAAAATACACTGATTACAAAACTGTGTTCCATATTACCCAACAAGGTGTCCCACAGAAACAACCCAAAATAAATCAGTTTTTTAGGTTGTGTTCACAGTATTGTCTGTTATGACTTCCTCTCAGAAAATGGCTTATCCAGTCTTCTTTTTCATAGTAGAAAAACATTATGAGAGTTGCAGTTTTGCAGGAATATGGTGCAGCTAATTATTTTATGCAGGGGGGAAAGAAGAATTATGGTTTTTAAAAAAGTCCATTAACAAACCGATTTGCATCACGGAGAGGCAACCTCCCAGGAGCCTCTGTTACTGTAAATTCCTCAGCCATACAAATTAAATTAATTCCACAGTGCAGGGCTGCGATGAGAGTTCATTACGCCATCTAGTGTCAAGAAGTACGCACTTATTGTGAAGGCGGAAGTATGAGGCCAGAGCGTTGAGTTGCATCAAGTTACCCACTTACAACAAGAGTAAGACCGGACGTTATGGGATGTTGTCTTCAAAATAAAATATAATTGAGACTGGAGGAAAAAAATTTGATTAAAGTGTTCACAGAAGAACAGACAAACACAAAATAGAATTGATGGATAAAAAAAGTTTCAACATTGTTATCATAAGAATGAAATTCAATTCAATTACCTGTATTGGCAAAGCACTACAGGAAGTAAACACCTAATTCTTAAATGTTGTCTTTTTATCATAACATACTTGCATCGAGGATGGATAACTTTTTTGTTTTATTCTAGCCCCCAATAATAACAATAACAATAATCATAATCATAATAATTGCCTTTGTAATGTATTTTTTAAGCAAGGACTACAATGCTTTCCAATGCAGGGTGGTATCATAAAATGGCACCCACATATCAAATGGTCACATTTATTTATCTATCCTATAGATAGCTCATGGTTATTAATCTTTGTTTGTTTAACTGCCTTTTAACCGCTTGCAAATAAGATATACCATACAACCGCGTTTTTAATAGCCATATTTTAGCATTTGTGCAGTACATTAATTGACTACACACTTTGTTAAAGTTAGAAAGCGGAAGTTGTCATTCATGTTGTGGCTAACTTGACCTGACGGTAGCTGCCAGGCTGCGGGCAGTAACAGCAGTAACAGCATGGCGTACAGTGCGAAGATCGGTCCGTCCATCCTGAGCAGCGACCTGTCCTGCCTGGGCAGCGAGTGTGTGCGGATGATGGAGTGCGGGGCAGATTACCTGCACCTCGACGTGATGGACGGGTCAGTTTAGCAGCACTCGGTGTGATGCGCTGGCCTGCTAGCGACTAGCGAGCCGATTGGAAGTTCAGTGCGTGAGAGCTAAAGTTGGCTAACGTCAACAAGCTAGGCTAGCTCGCCGGAAGTTAAAGCATGTTAGCGAAGAGGCTCCCTTAACCTCAGTGTCAAAACATTCTCCTGCCTTCCACTTTTTTTAACAGACGTCTTCCTCCTCCTGCTAATTTGGACATTTTTCTTCTTCTTCTTCTGCGTTTATGCAAGGCGTTTTGTTTGCAGCTGTTTATGCAACATGAGAGCATTTCCGTCACCTGCTGGAAATATTAACAATATCTGTTTTTGTTTCCCCCTTCGAAGGCATTTTGTCCCCAACATCACATTCGGCCATCCCATGGTAGAGTGCCTACGGAAGTCAATAGGCCAAGAGCCGTTCTTCGGTGAGAGAGAACCCATCCCCACCACACACACGCTATACTTTTTAACAACCTTCGCCTCGCTGGATGATGATGATGCTGATGATGCTGATGCTGTCTGTGCTGTGACGGTGTTGCTGTTGCAGACATGCACATGATGGTGTCTCGGCCGGAGCAGTGGGTGAAGCCTATGGCCGCAGCAGGAGCCAGCCAGTACACGTTCCACATTGAAGCCACCACCAACCCTGGAAACCTCATCAAGGAGATAAAGGAGAGTGGCATGAAGGTGAGAAGGTGACGCTGCGAGAGGCACCAGTTTAATGGGATGAGCGTCTAATGAATCCACATTTGCTTCAGAGGACGCTCGATGGTGTTTGCGCTAAATGATATCGATAGGAAAACATGAATTTCTTTTTTGGCATCATCTACAAACATATATATATATAAGTGCAGAGGTGACTGTGGTTTTATGCCTTCATGCTAACACCGTGTGAGATTTGTAGGTGGGATTGGCCATAAAGCCTGGCACTACTGTTGAAGAGCTAGCACCCTGGGCTAACCAGGTCGACATGGCTCTGGTCATGACCGTTGAACCCGGCTTCGGAGGACAGACCTTCATGGAGGACATGATGCCCAAGGTAAGGGAGGGCAAGCCGCAGGTAGAGGGGAAAATAACAAATGTTCGGTCTGCACTACTGTACAGTCCTCCTGTTATTTGGTGACACAATGAGCTATACCACAATATATACCATACCCCAAAACCTTTGTGCCATGTTTAAACTGGTAACATAACAAGCATGCTGTCTCAGTTATGGACAAAGCATAAGCAGCTTGACCTTTTGTGACAAAAACTGGCCAATTCTCTTTGAGCCACTGCAATTACAGATGCGCAATCCGTTCAATGCTACTGATTTGCACAGTTGTTAGCGGAGCACACGGAGTTTAGGCGCGTGGCTGGGTGTTCTGTGCCCTTTATATGACGAAATCCCTTCAGCCAAAATAATTGTGGGATAGATCCAAGTTGTATAAACGACAATCGTACTGTAAATCTCAACAGGATGATTATTGTGTACCTGTCTGACACGGGAGACGTGTGAATGAGAGACTGCAGCTGTGGCTTCATACACACATCTGCCGAACTAAAAGTATACAGGCTAACGTTGCACAAGTGCCAGGTGAAGTTAAGTTTCACTTTGACAGTGAGACCAAATGCACCAAATTCTATCAGTGCGCTCTTCTCTCACTCTTTCCTGCTCATTGACTTTCACCGATTTTCTCTTTTTAACACAAGTGGGGAAGTCGAGTAGATGTCGTTTAAATGTTCACTGCCCTGATAGAAGCTCCTATTCACCAAAGTGCAGTAGTTTTGTCTGACCTGCGTTCAAATCTGGCCAAGAGGACGTTTTGGATTTAACCCACATCACTGTCTTTCTTTTTGCATTCTCGCTAACATCTGAAAATTCTCTCAGGAATGATGTCTGGCAGTTTTTGTGTCCTTTGTTTCATTTCTGTGCCTCTGACCCAGGTAAGCTGGTTGAGGAGTCAGTTCCCTTCGTTAGACATTGAAGTGGACGGGGGCGTCGGCCCTGACACCGTTCACAAGTGTGCAGAGGTAAAGAATACAGCCGCACATATCGAGAGAGCCGCCTGAAATTCCAATCGGATTTTGTGAGTTTCTCTTACAGTGTGTATGTGCTCATTTGTTCCAGGCGGGTGCCAACATGATTGTGTCAGGCAGCGCCGTGATAGGCAGCGACGACCCTCGCTCTGTCATCGCTCTACTGCGCACCGCGGTGGCCGAAGCAATACAAAAGCGTTCGTTGGACCGCTGAGATGTGATCTCTCTGCCATTCTACCAGCCCGTCCCAGCAACACATGGCAGCAGCCAGCGGAACAGACTCAATACGGACAATTCTGGGGTTGAGTTTGGGGGTCACGGGCCGGAGGAGGGGGCTTCTCTGGAGGGTGAGCTGATGGGCAAATTCAAATCACTTTGATGTGAGTGAAGCCGCACCGTGCCTCTACAAAACATTTTGAACTTCATCCTGTCAGTTAACTCAAAGTGAGACTCGTGTCAAGACTGGAGCTGAGGTCGTGCTGATTTCACGTCTGTAAACATTCCTGAATATTGTTTTGACTCGCACTGTAAGATTTATGTATGAATTAATTGTGGAAATAAAACGCCCCAAGGAGCACTGCATTTTGTGCATCTTCAGTTTTGCAAGTTATTTGTTGACTTCCATCCAAAATCATGTTTCAAACTTCATAAGGCAGTTTGATTTGTTGACACGGACCATCCACAAACCTGCTGTATTACTGAGCAGAAATACACTTAAAGTCTCAAGTGAAGTGTTTGTTCTTTGCAGTTTCACCTTGACTGTGGTCCATACTAGTAAACAAACCCAGGATGCTTGCAGATCTGTCAATATAGTTGCAGACCTTTTACTAGTTACATTGCAGATTAAGATTTCACATAGAAAATATGAAATACAACGGTTAAATGCTCAAACAAGAATAATTATCTATAATAATACTCCAGTTTTCTCTACTTTCACTTTTAATACTAAGTATAGGATGTTGGACGCTTCCTTGTAAACAAGTATTTCCACATTGTGGTATTGCTGCTTTTGCTCAAGTAAAAGCACAGGATATGAGCAAAGCTGTGTTACTGACTTTTACTGCTCTTTCCTTGGTCGTACACTAGATGGCGAGTTTGGACAAAAATCCCCCCCCCCCCCCCATGGAGTCATGCAGGAAACCATGATTCACTTGTAATATATGCATATATTATTTGTAAGCATGAACAAATATCTTCCACAGCTTTATTAGATTAGAAACACAGTGCTGTAATCTATAATGCATTCAACATTCATGGCGTGAAGTGCGCCGTGGTTCTCTGCTGGGAAAACTTGGCAAAATGACAGGAAATTGTTCTGTCTCTCTATGCATACTGACACTGTCAAAATATGTTGTCCCTTTTCTGACGAACCGGAACCACCCAGTCAATTGGAATCAAAGTCGTGTTGTTAGTGAAGGGAATCATGAACCGCAGTGGTGCCACTGACCATTCAGCTGGAATAAGGAGAAATGCAAGTTTGTGAGCCGGGTGCGTTTTTCAGAAATTCAGTATGTAATATTGCATTTGTTGAAACCAGACTGAAATGTAGAACCCTTTTTCCTGAGGACACCCACAAAGACTAAAGGCATGTCTACAGTATCGCTCATGTCCTTGTCTGCTGGAAGAAATCCTCCTGTCAACGAGAATCGCCCGTGACATACTTCAAACTGTAAGCAGCTCGCTCTCAATAATGCAGCACATGTCTTGGAGGCAATTCACAGACCTGTTGAAATATTGATGCCTAAAATCTGTATTTTCATTTCGACGTTACATGTAATGTCACATAATGTCGTCACCTTTCCTCGTCTGATCTTAGAGGCTCGTATAGAGCGTGTGCGTGCGACAAGAGAGTTTGTGTATAGTACATCACGGGGGAATCTCCTGTGACCGATTTCTGTTCTAATAGATGATGACAGGCATTTTGTATGCCAGTGTCACTGCTACCTCACAAAGACAGGGACACAATTCAGTGTGAGGGAGTAGGCAGCACCTACACATGCTCCGCACTCTTTAAGCCATGTCGCCGTCTCATTATTGGTTAATTGGCAGTTGCTCTCGTGTGCTGTTCATTTGTTGATTTTATTATGAAATGATCAATGCAGAGAGAGAAACGCGAGCAGCAGCGATGGTGACAATGACAGTTAGTGTATAGCGGGTGCTCATACAGGGAGAGACACACTGGGCCCCTGACTTACACATCAGAGTCACTCATGAGAGACTTCCCATGTCTCTCGTGGCGTCAAAACGACCACATCCATAGGTACCGTCATTTGTGGTTACAATCAGCAATAGATGGGGGATGGCAGGGACAGAGAGCAGACTGGTCAGATATCCACATTCAACATGTGAATCATCTGCACTTTCCACAGCATGTTCACTGGCCATGTATGTGAAAACCTTAGAACACACACACACACAGACAGGGAGAGAGGGAAAGGTAGAAAGAGCAGATATTGAAAGTCCAGAAAAGATTTTACACCAAAAATGAGTCAGACAGCCATCATGGAGAGCTTTTGATCTTTAGTGCACTGCTGTGAGGGAACGTCTCAGTCCATGGCAGAGGTGCGTTCAGATTTCAATAGAGCGCTGCAGGGTGCACAACCAAACAGCAGGTGCATCCAAAGGCGGTCTTGATGGACTGCAGGGGCTACTACTCACCCACAGGAGCACACACCACTACAGGGAGCAGCTACGCCATGTTTGAGTAGGTGTAAAAATCCACATCTGGAGATTTCACGCAGCGTCTCAAATGTTCTGAAACCAGTACCTTTAACCCTTTTCATGATCATGAGAGATTACACTGAATGAAGAATCCTTGTTATATTATATGCTGTCATAAAGTAAATGGGCTCATCTAAAGTTACTGTTTGAAGTAGCTGTTCGTCCCAGGGGAACATGGTTTTTACATTTCCTCCCTTGTTTTCCTTCTTTTGCACTTTCTGCTGCCGTTTATTTAGTTCCATGTAGTCCCTCCTGCATTCCCTTTGCCTCTATGACTCACCCTTCTCCATTTCTGGAATCACAATATAGTAGAATTATATCTTTCTGCTTCTCTCCTCATCTTCAGCACTAAAGGCACATTAGTGAGCTTGCTTTGCCTCATTCATAATTACTTGGCATCCCACTGGAGAACAAGATGTGCATTGCTGATTAGCTCGCTGTTGTTACCACCTTTACTTATGCATAAAGGCCTCATCTGATTACGTGCGCAAAGTCTGATTAACAATTAAAAAACAACTTGCTTGGAATAATAGTACAAAAGATCTCTTTGCTTTACCCTGTAGCAAGATGGGCATCTGTACAGTATATACTGTACCTCTGATGGATAATTGAGCTCGGATTCACAGAAAGGGGGCACAGTGTCACAGGGCAACTATTAGCACTTGCTGCCTCCCAGCTCCCATTTACTATGCTGTAAAAAGACATATACTGTGGTGGTTATATTGTGATCATTTCTTATAGATGGTAATTATTCATTTTGTGTGATATGGATCTCTTTCTATATAGGCGCAACTCTGCTTAGCAGGTCTGGGATGGATTCATTGAAATGAATGTCAGTACTACATCTTTTTAGATGTACAATATATCAAAGCCAACATATGTTGGTTGGTCCACCACTTTGGTCCAGACTTAAATATGTCAACAACTATTTGAGCGATTGCAATTAATACAATTATGCTTTCCAGGACATGAATACTATTCTTATGACATGTTGACATTTCTGGTCTTGAGTGAAATATATCAACAACTATTGGATGGATTGTCATGAAATTTGGTACAGACACTCATGTCCCCCCTCGTGGTGCGTTGTACTAACTTTGCTGATCCCAGTCAGGTCTAGATTTGTATTTGTCCAACACGTAGGGTTAGTACCAAATACCTGCAAACCTAACCCCATTCCCATCAACTTCAGATGTGCTTTGTGTTTGGTGTTAATTAGCAAATGTTGGCATGCTAGCACGCTAAACTAAATCGGTGAACTTAGTAAACATGACTGACGACGTTTGAGCATTGTCGTTGTGAGCATGTTGGCATACTGATGTTAGCAATGCGTTTCAAGCACTGCTATGCCTAAGTGCAGTCTCACAGCGCTGGTAGCGTGGCTGTTGACTCTTAAACCGCCTCTGGTAAACCCACCCTTGGATTGTGAGAAGTCCTATATGCATTGACCAAGCTTGATATTAGCTCAAGAAAAAAAGGTCAAGACAAAATAGCTCTGGCAAAATCTTCCTAATAAATTATACATCTTAGCAAGGTCACCCCACCTATCAGGTATTTAAATGTCCATTTATATTCTCAATTAAACAATTAAAACAATGAATGCCTGGAACGGTTAATTAGCTCTACATCTGCATCTCCAGGATTTCGCAGGGCCTCAGAGAATAGAGAGACTAAATACAGAGGTCTCAGGGGAACATTGCCTTAGTAGCAACCTTAGCATCGGTTTACTTCATCTTAGGCCGAGCCAGTGGAAATACACACACACGATTTATCAATTATGGATCAGATGAGAATACTGTTCCAGTGTGCATGTCACTTTGTGTGTTTGTGAATTTGTGCATGTTTTTAATCCATAATGAATGATGTGGGACCATGAGTGTTTTTGTTGTTTGTTTGTCAGCAGGCGTTTTGTGTATTTTGTGCTGCACGTGATTCATGTGGTGTGGCTGGAGTTTCCACAATAATCAGCAGCAGACTTAACATTTTTTCCAATAAACAGCCCTAACTAACTGGCCCTTAATACGTCTATTGATTCCTTTTTTTGTTTTTTGCTGCAGAACTTACACAGATCACACTGCCCTAGAGATTATGACTGCTGCTGATACATCAATAGCAAATTGTAGTGCCATTTTCAGCATCGCAGGTGGTGCATCTGTTCTCCTCCTGCTTTTATTACTCACTTACAGTTCCCCTTCACTTACACCATGTAGACGCAAACCCGTGCACTGCTCGAGATGGGAATGTTGCAACTCGTGTATTAACAAGATATCGCGCTGTTCTTATTGACCCACACTCACATCACAGTGAATCATACCTCACAATGCAATGTGGTATCACACAAAGGTGAGCGCAACAAGCTGTGCACCGGCCTCCAAAGACCAGTCACTCTCTGCAAGCTGTTCTGCTTCCCTTATGTCTTCACCTCTAAGAACAAAACAACATGTCTCTCCTGCTCACACAGTGGCTGCCGAGCATTGTGTGTTCAACATGTCAACATTCTTTTGTACACAAGCAATATTCCCTTCTGATATTCACATGTATATGCAGTTGTTCCGTACCAATATTCATGGATTCTCCTCTCTCTAACCCAAACCCTTATTGTAATACATCCAAGTTCACCACAGTGAAAGCAGGAGAAGACGTGCCCTGTCCTTGCATTCTCATCAGCGCTTCCTCTCTCAATGGTAATAAATCATCATCTATTTGCCTGAATGCTGCCCTGCTGCTCTGGATCGTTAAGTACTGTCTGCCCTCTGGTGTCTGCATCTACAGCGAGGACTATGGATTTGTGAGTGTTGCTTACTTTTATGCAAAACAGATCTTTCCTCATAGGGTGTGCGGCTTGAGAAAATGGGAGATGGAACAAAAATTAGGGAGAAAGTGGGACAAGAAGATAGTGCCCAAAGGGGGAGGATTCGTTTTTTTTTTTTGCATCCTCTGAAGTTGTGATGGAGCTGGCTGACAATAAAATCAGCAATATCAGTGTGCCTGCTATCAGCGCCAGCAGTATCGATAGATCGTTGAGTGTGGGGGCTTTCAGTCAAGACAGATTGTCAAGAGTCGACCAAAAGCTCCTGCAGGGTAACCTGCATGAATCACAGAACCCCCAAAACGATCCAGTAACTCCACAAGCAAACACCAAACTATGAGTTTTCTTGCACTGAATGCTTTTCCCTTTGTGTCACCATGATTTATGGAATGGGTGGCAGCATTTTATCTAGGCTTCATTGGGTATGTGTGCATCAATATGAGTTAATATGGACTCATGGGAGTAGTCAAGAGAGGTTTACGAATGGCACGAACTGGTGGAAGACTGCAGTTTACTGCTTGGACGTCGTGTGTGTAAGGGAAAGAGAGAAAGTGAGCAAGTCCATCTGCACTGGATGAGTTATGAATGGTGAGATGTGTCTAGTGCCTGGTTAACTTGCAAGAGGCCCTCTAAGCATCATTTATCCTCCGACATGCTGACCCACTCCTTTTCTCTCCCCCACTCAAAAACACACATACCCAAACTGAGCATGCAGAGTGAATAAACCCTTATGTTGTTGAGGGACTCAGAGGTCAAAATCCCACGCCGAATCAACAAGACCCTGCTGTCTGCAGAGCATTAACCTTCAGTTTACGGTTAAAGTAGCACTACGCGGTTGGAAAGGGTGCTGGTAGTTTTTTAGTACATCATGGTTGTTAGGTGAGAAAACTGGATCGATATGTTGTTTTAAGAACCTCCACCTCATGATCTCTAAATGCTGCAAAATGCATATGGTTGAAAGGAAAACAGGGAGATGCACTGAAACTATTTTATTGCAATGAACTGACAATAGCAAAGTGCCTTTTTAATGGTCACGATGGCAACTATTCCATAGAATAACAAAAAGAAAAAAAAGAAACAAACCATGGTCATATAAAAATACATCACTGAAAGTAAAGAATCACTGGCTGAACTGAAAACATCACCACAAACTATTTTACACCTAAATCTGGAGCCAGCACACAGCCAATACATGCAGCCCTCAAAACCCAGCTACAACACTGTCCGAACATCTGGAGGAATCTTGGGAGGCAGCTATGGATGGTATTAATATTATTACTACAAAAGACACCATTCAGAGTTCGACTGTACAGCCCCAATGATGGCAGCAGCGCTGTGACATTACACACCGCGACCACACCCTGCACTTCCTGGCTCAAGTCTGGAAAGATTAAATGAATTTGGCGCAAATTAAGTGTAGTATTATGTGATTTACATACTGAAGCTGTTCAGTGGCACCATTTACATCTCTGGGAATGTTAAAGATTTATAAAAAAGCAATCATTCATCCAACCAATAAGCTCATGTAGTTTCCTTTGCTTATGAAAAACTGAAATCAGCTCCCGATTAGCATTTACTGCCAACGCAAATGCAAGGCAATAAGATATGCAACCATTACTGTCAAATCACAGAAGACTTTTCCACAACAGCTCCATCAATTATTCCTGGTGATACTGCTGCCTGAACACGCACAGAATGACTTTCCTGCAGTTTTGTTATATATACTTTTGCCTTACACTAGCAAGTCACGTCAACTAGCAACAGGAGGCTAAAGACTGTTTATAATGGAAAAAGAGCTGGTCCGCACACTGGATATTTCAATTTAATGAGGCAACATTTCAACCACCATGGTCTTTGTTAGGCAAACACCCATGTGTGAGATAAACAGGCCATATATACGGAGAACTCCACCTACAATGAGCACATCACAAAAAACTAAGACTATTTACAAATTCAGTTTTATTCATGCACACTCACAGTATTGTACATATTTCTATTGTTGTACATTTGTCATAAATGTGTATTATACAGTATATACTGTTACGTGCCGTGGTATCTAGAGGGGGTGTGAGAGTATGTATGGTGGTTCTGTGTACACCCTGCATAGGCTATTAGTCAGTCTTAGCATAGCCATGTCAATGTGTGTATGTGTGTGTGTGTGTATATATATCTATGTATATAGTGGTAGTGCAGTATATCATTTTTATGCACCACATGTTCTTCTTGTTGTAGGTGGATTTGTAATTTTCTGTCTCTCGCTCACATGGATGTTTGCCAGACAGACTTTGATGTTCAAAATGTTGTCACATTAGCAATTTTGGAGCTCTCAAAATATTCAGCCTGTGTGCTACTTATCTATGTCCACTGTTTACTGCCTTTGTCCGGCACCCTGTACACAACGGAGGTTGGATGTGCACACTATTCTCTGGGAGGCCTTTTGAAATCGCTGCACATGCATCACATTTCTAACTCTCCTGACTCTAATGTCACTGGCCTTACTCCGGAATAGTGTGGTCCACTTGAAATGGACTGATTACCTTGAAAAACAGGAAATGTAGTTGAAATCCCAGAACTTGGTGGCACATGTCAGTATCGTATTTAGTGCTTTTTTTTCTGTTTTCATGTTTTTTTTGTTTTTTTTTACATAAATCTGTTTAATGAAGTACTGCATAAGAGCAAAGCATTAAAAAGACAAATCTGAGCAATAATATCAAAGACAATCTCCACAACACCCATTCTTAATAGATTACTTCACAGGTTCAAATGGCACCTGGAATTGGCAGTCAAATATTGTAAATGACAAGGGATTGGGGTCTGTGTTGACTCTTGGCTCAGGAAGTTGGAGGGGTCTGGGCACTGCTCTGCCACACAAACACAATGCTCAAGGAGTTCAAAGATTACAAAACATCAAAATTCCTCCTGCAATATTGTCATGCAATATACATGTTGACACGATTGAGAGAACTATGTCAGGTTATTCTAGAGTTTTCATGTCCATACTGACAGTGAAAGGTTAGGCCCAGGTTGGATAGAGGATTTCACGCCTCTCCTAGTTGTTGCATTCCAGGGAAGGCGACACAGGATTTCAACTCTTCTGCCTCACATCAGGGGAGCAGAAGACGACGCCTTCAGCTATAATCCATGATTAGAAGACATTTTAACAGTTCAGCTTCAGCCGTCTTTGATCGAACATCCTACCTAGGTGTTACATCACATTTCACTAAATAAACGCTACTCAAGCAAAAAGCATTAAGTGAATTCATTTTTGTGACTTCTCTGTTCAACTATTGTACATGTAAAGCCACAGTAAGTTTCATTATAGGTATGGATATACAGTGTTTTGACACTGACCAAACTTGACAATCTGGTATGAAATGCTACAGACTGCAACGCGCAGGACAAATCTAGCATTTCTACATCTACCACGTTGTCAACACAGCTATTGACATAATCTGCTTGGTGCAGTTGCCTGGCAACACAAACAGCACAGTTCTTAGAGAATTTCAAAAGCAAAAAGAAAATCTTACAAAGCTATGCAAAGTAGTATAAAACAATAAATAGAAAAATCTTTAAAATAAAACACAAAAGTCAAACATTTGCTCCCGTCCATCAATTTGTTTCCAGTGTGCAGATAACATTTTTAGAGCGTTTCACTACACATCTACACATTAGTAATCTTCATTGTGGCTCTTAACAAAGTCCTTTTTTGAACTAATGCACATCTTTTGAGCTTCTGATAGCGTTTAAAGACAGGACGGAGTGGTCATACTGGGCAACTTAAAGAAATGTGCAAGAATTTAATTTCAGTCAATAACCCCCGCTGTGTAATTTAAGCAGGACAATTCAGCTGATTTAACATGAGTGTAAAAATTGCCCACAAGGCCCATAAACCCACAGCAGGAGGTAAGCAGACATATTTACAATCTGCCTCAAAACCAATCAGCTTTCTCCCTCCCTCTGCAACAGCGTGGAAATAAGGAGGTCTTGGCACTGAAAGAAAAAAAAAATCCCTCATGTCAAAGTACGTATATCCTCAGCAGGAGAGCGCTGCTCATTTATTCTCCGTCATTTCCAACATTCCTCCTTCTCTTTCTCTCGCTGTCTCGTTTCGGAGAGGAGGAGGGAAGAAGAGAAGAGCGGAGCAGTCTCTCACTAAGGCCAGAGTGTCTGGCAGTGTTTAAGTGTCGCACGAGGACCTGTTTCTGCCTGCCAAGGCAAAGTCATTGTGGAGGCAGGTGGGCCAACACACATCCTCACTTAGGACACAGACTTGTGTGTCCTTGCCTTTGTCTCTATGCAGGCTGGTAACCAAGTCATCGGCTACTGAGTCAGTGGGCGCTGAGAATCACTATGGCAACCAACATAGCGGGCCAGGCTGTGGCTGCTCTTGGATCAGTGCGGAGACTTTTTTGGCATCCAGTGCTGGAGTCGATTACAGAATTCTTTCGCTTAAATGTTCTTCCCAGATTGGCCAGTGATCTCATGTGCGCAGTTTTTTTTTTTGTTTTTTGTTTTTTAAAAATAGACAAATATTCAGAGTAATAAAAATCAAAATGCAGCTATGAGGTTTAGTTTCACAGAAAACAAAAAATGTGAGAGGCTCACGATACTCTCTTACCCTTCATCTCACGCTCACACAATTAAATCGTGCTAACATGGCACACCCATTCTAGTCCACACACACACACACACACACACGCACCCAAACACACATAACATAAAAACAGGCAGCCACCAGGGTAGGAATTTTTAAACTGATCAACTAATTCAACACAGCAGTGAACGACAGTAAGGTCTGAAGGTGGAGTCCAGATCTGCTCCCTGGCATTGTGTTGGCTGTATCCGCCATGTGCGCGAGGCAGGGGTGGGGGGGGGGGGCCCTCACTTAGTCGACAGAGCCGGGGTGCAGGCTGAGTGCAGGTGGGTCCAGACAGGTGGGAGAGTAACTGAGGTGAGGTTCCTTTATCCACAGGAGGGGGGCACCGTTCTTGCCCTCTTGGCTCTTGCTGTTGCTACGGCTCTTGTAGCGCACTAGCAGCACGGCGATGAGGAGCATGCCGAAGATGGGGAAGGGATAAAAGAAGACGAAGTAGAAGAGGGAGTCATTGGAGCACACCACCGACTGGAGGGTGGACACTGTTGACAGAGAGTAGACAAGTTTTTCCACAGACACAAAAAAATCTTTCCTAAAAGACTTCCTTGATAAAGTCCTCAAGAAAATAACAAAAAATTGCCAACTACAGACTGAAATTTATTTATTTATGGTTTTCATGACTTTTAGCAGGTAAAATGCAATTCGTACAGTTCTAAATTATATTCTAGTTCTAGTTGTTGACACTGATCTTGACATTAATCTATCTGACATATTTAGATCCAAGCACTGCTTCTGACGCCATTAATCTCTCGCCTTTAATGCTAAATAGTGGGTGGCCATGCCGGGCTCTGCCTTTACCTGGTCTCGATACCATCTTCAAAATAAATGCTGCAAGCGGGGAAAATGGATCATCCAAGGCAGGGATGAGAGCTCTTTAATTGGCCACTAATGTTCTCCAGTTACATGCATTTGTACTGTAACACAGAGGACATATTAGGATTTGTTAATTAAGGACGTACCTTGTTGCAGTACATTGACGATAGTGAGCCCAGAGTTGTTGGTGGCCAGCCGGTACCATGCATTGCGAGGGTTGAGTAGCCACTCCTCCACACGGCAGTAGTATCGGCCTGCGTCTGTAGGCCGTGCTCCTTGAATCGTGAGGCTGTATTGGTCAGAGGTCATTCTCTCAAACTGCAGGCGGGAATTTGGCCCCGCCTCCTCTCTGGGGCTGCAGTTTCCATTTCCAAAAACAGCATCATGGCCGATGGAGAACACACACTCCTGCTCTCCCTCTTCCTCACCTGGCTGTTCCTCGTCTTCGTCGCGCTCCACATACCAGGACACAGAGAAGCGGGAGTCTCGGGACGACTGGGAAGGAATGCTACAGCCCAATCGGATAGAGCCGGACTCTTCCACTGTCACATTTGACTCCATTTCCTCCACCTGCAATCGAACCTCTGCGGAGGTCCAAGAAAAGAAGAAAGAAAAAGAGAAAAAGATGGGGGGCAGAGAAAGTGGATATGTATTCAAATTTCATATTAATACCACAAAACAGCAAATGATTCAGCAAACAGGGACACCAAACATATCAAAATACTAAGACAAAAACTACATAAATTCCACAGTGTTGCCCTCAGCTACACTTTCAGCTGTCCAACAAGGTTAGGTCCTACCCCAATGCTAGCATAGAGTCTGTCTGTCTGTCTGTCTGTCTGTATGGGTATGCTACAACCCTCCAGGGGTTGTATAATGACCCAGTTCCCCCCCATAAAATGGCAATAAAGACCTAGCTTGCTTTGGCTGCTCTCACACAATTTGGAATAGTCTTCTTGTTAAAGCAAAACAAGAAGCAGAAAGGACAGTATGAGAGCAGGAAAAAAAAAAAGCCTGGCACACATCTCCCCTCATCTTTCCTCCCAACAGGCAGATTTCTGGATGACTTCCTAGGTGCATTTTTTAGCACCGTCATGAATATCCATGATGTACATCATATTCTATTCATCTTATGTTTATGTATCATTAAAAGTAAAAACCTATACAGTTACATATACTTTACCTTCCCGATTAAGTGTAATAATAACAACAAAAACAAAAACAACCCAGACCCCTGCAGCGCTTCCACAACCAACCATGTGTTAACTTTTTGAATATAAGGTGAAACTAAACTAAAGCCTGAAGGGAATCAATGTCCTACACAAAGAAAAGCACAATATAAGGTGCACATATTCACAGATTTGTGTGTGTGCTGTATGCAACTAATTGTTCGAGCAGTGGCAGCTTCACGGTCTACATAACATGCAAGTGTTTTCCTTGTCCTACTGGCTTGTGACCAGGCGTTTTGATCCTCGCATTCTAGTTGGACAGATGCCATATCAAGGATTTCACTCAGTATTATAAACAAGACACCTGGCAGAAGAGACGTCTGAAAAGAAAAAAATAAAGTCACCTTCAGCTGGTGTGTGGAATAAATTCATACAAAAAAGGGCATGTCAAGGATCTATGTGTTGTTATTGTTTATTTTGAGGATAATTGAGGTTTGGTTGTAGAGGAGAGGAAGCATGTTTGTTGTAAGATAATATGGGCTAAGGAGAAATTCAGTCGAGAGTAAAAGATACAAGGTGGAGCGTACTGAAGATAACCGTCATGAGGTGGGATGTCAGGATTTGGGTGACGGTAGGGACATCATGGCTGTGAGCACTTTGGATGTTTTTGAGACAAGTGGATGAGGTTCTCCTGGTGAGCCAGGGCGTGCCCTCTGGCATCTGACAGCTGGCATGACTTCAACCCAATTTTTTGCCACCTGAGCTCTGCCCAGGGCAGGTGTAAGGTCATCAGAGCGAGACGGCCTTGAGCCCTTGAGCAGAGCATGTGGGAGTGGGAGGCAAGGTGAGGCGAAAGCAATTTGGAGGTGGGATTGGGTTAACAATGTTCAACTGGTCTAAAGCAGGACAGCATGTGGAGCAAGTGGCAGCTGTTGCTTCCCTGCAGTTGGAATAAATAAGCAATCTGTTAAAGACGACAGCAGTTCTGACCGCTTACTCACCTGGCTGTCTGACCAGAACCTGCGTGAACCCAGAGGGCTCCCGGGAGAGCCGATACCAGGCTCCATCTGGGTCACTCAGCCACTCTTCCACCAGGCAGTAGTATGTCCCAGAATCGCTGTTCTCTGCCCTGTTCAGCGTCAGCACATAGAGACGGGACGACAGCCTCTCGGCCTGCACTCGGCGTCGCAGCCTCTCCTCGTCTGCGTAGGCGCCGTACTCAAAGGCCCCCGAGCGTTCAATTCTCAGCAGGAGCTCGTCGGCCTCTGACCCGGTCGCGCGCCTCACGTACCACAGCACAGCGTGCTGGGAGTCCTGGCTGGTCTGGGAGGTGATGGAGCAATTGATCCTGACACGACTGTCCTCCAGGTACACCTGAGACTGGTTGGTCTTTTGCACTCGCAGCTTGCTCTCTGCAAATAATTGGGGGGGGGGTTCAGGAGGGAAGGAGAAAGAGCAGACAGTCATTCCGTTGGGTGCAGGAAAATGTGAGCTCTGGTGACAGGTACACAATGCAATTTCTGTTTTGTGACAAGACGACCTGAAGCTGGGTTTATTTCTGGTGGCAGCAGGGCAGGAAAATATAGCGGTGCGTGGGGGGGAAAGCAGGTGACAAAGAGAAAGAAAGAAATGTGAGGGAAAAGGGAAGGATGAGGAAATGTCAGGCAAATCAAAGCTGAGAGGATGGGAGTTCTGTTGGCATCAAGATAGAAATTGAAAGATAAGATGCAAAACAGCAGAAGAGACTAGGGTGAAGGAGAGGGGGATGATTGTAAATCAAGGGCTATGGATATAATTAGGTAAGATACTAGACAAAAAGAAGGGCATGGGTTCTGTCAGTGTGCCAAAAAGAGAAGGAAGGAGAATGAAGAAGGAACGCTTTTATAAAGTCAAGCAAGGTCGGGAAGAGAGCAGATAGGAGAGGGGAGGGAGTGAAAATAGAGGTGTGACTGAGATGTCAGGAAGGAGCTGAGGCTGCCCTGAGTGCTGTAACAGGATTGGTTACAGTGACATCGGTTGTGGGATCGGATTAGCTGCAGGTACATCAGGTGTGACCGCGACCGGGGCCCCTAGGATTAGTTCATTTTTCATGTCATGAGACCTGCTGTATTTTACAGTCAACAGTATGTGGCAGGAATTTGGCAGCAGCTCTGTTACTTCTGGAGATGTTGAAACAACCGAGATTGTTACTGTGAAGATTTGCCTGAAACAGTCACAATCACAGGCGTATTTGCCTGAACTCAAACACAGCTTGAATAAAATGTCAAACAGTTCCACATATAGCCTGTGTGTATATCGGAAATCTGACCAGAGTATAAAAGTCTACATTTCATTTTCCTCTCCAACAACCCTCTGCTTCTCCAATTTCATGTACCCTCCCAGCTCACGCTAAGCTATGCTATGATTGACTGACTGATTGACTGCCTGGGGTCACAGCCATCTGCCCAGAAAACCTCACCCTTATCCACAGATTGCTGTGCGTGCTCAAATGATTGTTGTATGAGATTCTGTATATTTGCACTACACATACAGTATGTGCACATTTGGTTGCATTCAAGGGCTGCACTGGCCAGAAGGCATCGCCAGACCACCCTGTTGTGTGACGGCATTCCGAGCTAGCATCTCAAATTAGTCATCATCAATGCCTCGGTACCCACTAGAGACTTGGTAGGAAGCCTGACAATCTCCCCATCCGGAATTACTGCAGAGCCCTGCGGAATCCTGGCAATCTTTTTTTTTTTTTTTTTGCAGGAGAATTACCGTCGAACCACCTGAAGTGGAACCATACAGGATTGGATTGGCACAGGACAAAGCAATTCTCTGCCGTTCCCATTTGAAGTTTGAATCCGCAGCCAGGAGAAAAACTGGGGGCTGAAAGCCTGTTGCTGTACATCAGTGTTTACGGAAATGCCTTCTCAAAGCTAAAATAGGCTAATTATTCAAGCCCTATTAGGTAGCATCATCCGCGATTACAAGTTAATTATAACTATAACTAATTATAACCAAGTACTCATTCAAGCAGAGACAGAGGGACAAATAAAATGGAAGAGCAATGGGCGGAAAGGTGGAAGAGAAATACTGTCTTTTTATGTACCAAAACAACTTAAAGTCTCCACTCCCTCCAGAATCCTCTTGCTGCACATTGTCTCAGTGAGATCTGCAACTTCACAGACCAGCCCGTCACATCCTCTGACACGTGTCCATTCTCACGGTTTCTTCCTTCAGCTACAGCACAGCCATCCTGCCACAGTTGCAGAAATGCATCTGCTGATGCAAGCAGTGGAAAACATGTATGTGGTATTGATAAGGGCAGGTTTCTAATGTTGTGGTAGGAGACCCAGTGCAGGGAGCCCGTTCAATCATACATCGTTAACAAGGCTGCTCATCATGTATGTGTGTTCCCGCTACAGCAAGAGTAGTACTGTTGTTCTTGTGCAACAGCAAGGCTGTCAATATCCATTTTGAGAGTGATCACATTCTTTGCTACGGTGTTTCTTTAATGAGCCTCAAAGGTGCATGCACAAAGTAAGACAAATCCATAATTGGAAACACTTGTTCTCACTACTCTGCATTAGTTCACGTGCCAGTCAAACCTGGGAGAATGGAAGTGAATTCCCATTTTATATGCACCAGACTTTAACTGCTTTTATCTCCTCTTTTTTTGTTTTGGTCAGTTTATTTTCTCCACAGGAACAAGGGGCAAAGCCGGTGTTGTATGATGAGGAGAGGCAAAAACCTGTAACAATTTTGAAGTTAACCTTGAGAATAAATGTTGACAGCCTGTGTGGTTTCCAGGGCAACCCTGTCTCCATGGCATGGCCAAGATACCTTCAAGGACCTCACTCGTCTGATCTTCCAGTAAGAAAGAGCAGACTCGATTAAACAAGGCCTGAGTCTTTTGTTTACATCACCAGGCATGATTAAATAAAATGTAATTAAAAGTCTGAGTCTTGTACTGCAAAATGTGTGAAAAATATTTTATTAGGCGCAATGGAGATGTAATGACATAAGCTTTATACAGACAGAGTGCTGCTTATCCCACAAATATCTCAGCTCCACTGGAGTACTTGTGTTTCAGCAGTTTGCTGGGCATGTAGCGCCATTACAGTACACACAAACACACACAAATCCACACAGTACAGTCACTAATTGGCTCATTGAACCCTTGTCTCACCCCCTTCCCATGTGGGCCCAATTTGTCTCGTTTAATAGCTACAGGAACTGCAGAGTTTATACAAAGCTGTCTGTATTCCTTTTATTTATCAGAGGACGTAAGTACACAAAGGCTACAAACTGCAGCCCAGTTTTGATAAGGAAGAAAGATATAGCAAAGTGCACCCCAAACCCCAAAAGATGCACTACACAACTGTTGTTTATGAAGCAGAGCAGATAAAAACAAGTTTGAGCCCAGGGGGAGGAGAAGTGTACAGCAAAGGATGCTTCTGTGGCATGTCAGTGCACACTAACCACAGCTCACACACGCACACGCATGCACGCGCACACACACACACACACACACACACACACACACACGGTTGTAACAAAATCTTAGGATAACTTCAAAGGAGCTAGGAAACCGCTTGGCAGAGTCTTCAGAGGAAGAGAATAGAGCCGGAGATTGTAAATCAAAGAGGGTTGTCCTTTATTCTTTGGCTAGAGAGGAAATTCAATTAATTTCAAATCTGCTTCATGCTGCTGCTCCAGGTGAAGTCTTTTAATACGAGATTGACTCGCAGAGTCTTTGTTTTGACCAATCAATCAATCATCACCTCATTCCTCCCTTCTGCGTTACGATGATGTACGTCTCTCCTGATCACACTCTGTCTAATCACCTGGCACTGCCATGAATATTCAAGCTGCCTCACCTGCGGCTTCATGAATATTAATGAGGCCCAAATGAAGTGCGAACACCCGAGGTGCTGGTGGGGTCTCTGCCTAACATTTTGGCTCTTTTTAAATATAGTCTAATATGCACTTAATGACCACTGAGCTGACAACCTATCCACCGGGCCACAGATGTAATGCTTCCACTTAGTTGAAGGAAGCCAGAGTGGGCAAGAGACGGGGAAAAAGAGACATAAAGAGATGAGAGGGATGAATAAAAGTAGGGAGGTAGGCACAGAGAGAGGGATGAGATTTTCTTAAAGAGGACAGGATGAGAGAAAAGTAGAAGAGCTATATCATCAAACTGAACAGCTACCAACAGAAAGTAGAGGAGTGAGACTGAGTGTGCAGAGGGAGGAGATAGCCTGGAAAAGATGAGAGAGATGTAAAAGACAGAAAGTGAGAACATGCTCCTGGGGGGATTTCGGAAAGCAGCAGGCGGTCTCTCCAGCTCCACTCCAGAGGACTTATAGTCTTAATGGCAGCCTGCTCCGCCTTTAGCGTTAGCATTAGCTCAGCCCTGGGCTAATCCACGGCCAGGACCCCAAGCATGTCAGGACTGAAGGCTTTAGACACGCCTTGATCCCCTGCAGAACAGCTCACTTTGGCTTGCTGCTCCTTGTCAAACTCTGCAACTACACACACACGCACACAAAATGCTGCACACCAAGGCCCGTCTGGACCTCTGTCACACGGGGGATAGATCAGAGCGGGCTGCAAGTCAGAGGCAATGAAGGATGGGGTTCCCCTGAATGAAACGTGGCTCCTCTGCTGAACTGGGAGCCTAATGTCTACGCTAATGACTGCAATGTATCTATGATCTCATTGTGTCAGCGGTATATTACAACTCCTCATTCCTCTCCTGTCCCACCACCACTACAATATCATTAAGACTGGGCTAATTATGAGGATCTGTGCACGTAAGAGCAGCCTTAAACACACCAAGACAGAGCCCGCCCCACATCACACACACACACACAACCTCCACACATTTAATTCCTATTCTCCAACATTAGAACACACACACTGATGCACTGCCTGCACTTTCCCCTCTTCCTGCCTGCCCGTCCGTCTGTCAGAGCGCGATTGCTGGACACAGGCCGGCCCAACGGGAAAGCGGATGCACAAGAGGGGGTGAGACAGGGGGGTCAGCGAGGGGGAACTCTGGGGAGATTAATGGCCCAAAAGATGCTGGCACAGACGGGAGAGCGTAAAGAAATATCAGATTGAGCCCTGCTCCTGTGTGCACGCCTGTGTGAGTGTTTGAAAGGGGTCTGCCACTAAGCATAAAACACATTATGCTCATTAAACCACAGAGAACAGTGGTCATTCAGTTAGTGCAGAACAGGCTAGGGGCTGGTGTGTGCGTGTGTGTGTGTGCGTGCGTGTGCGTGTGTGTGTGTGTGTGTGTGTGTATTCAAGAGGCAGCACTGCTGAGCCTCTCCTGCTCTGCTCCTACTATTAGCCACTGATTTACATGGGGAGGAGCCGCACTGTAGCTAGCTCTGAGTTACGACTTCAATTACAGCAGCAGCAGGACACACAAGCGCGTGTGTGCACAAACATGCATCCACGCATATACACACAAATGCACACACACACACACACACACACACACACACGCAGGTGCATTAGAGATGCAGAGACAACACAGAATCTCATTGTGTCTGCAGATTGGGCTGAACAAGGAAATGAGGCCTAGATTGGATTGGGTTTGACAGAAAAATGTGGGTTTGCCCTTGTGAGGAAGAAGACGGGGGGGGGGGGTCGCTGACCTTGAACGTCTGCAACAGGCGTGATTAATCAAAAATCTTTTATGAAATTTTCTGTTTCAGTGCACCCCTCGAAGGCTCTTAATTTATCACCCATTATGACCCTGTGTGTTCATGTGTGCGTGCAGCTGACAAAGACAGCGAGTGCACTCTGATTATTTGTATATGCAATGTATAAACTGTATGTAGGAGAGGCAGGCTGCACAGAGCGCTGCCTCAGGTGAGCTTGTGGGCAAACCAAGACAAAACTCACTGCAGCCGAAAACAGGGCACAGAAAAGATTTACAACCCTGACACCAACAGTAATACTGTGATAAAGCCGCTATTGTGTGCAAACAAGCACAGCTGCCATATTCTTACTATGTATGAAAAACTGACAATGGCAAAAAAAACTATTTGAAGAAAAATGTAAACATAATGAAGAGAATTATGAGGAGGTGGAGGGAAGCAGGGAATTATAAAATATTGAAAAATCACAAGAGTGAGAAAGAAGCTGGGGGCGTGCGTTGAGGGAAACATGCAGCTAAGTGAGAGTGAAGGGGAAAGAAGACATTAAGAGAGACTTATGGGGAAGGTGAGAACAAAATGTAGAAAGACAGAGATGGAGCAGAAGTGAGAAAGGACCACAAGAGGGTGATTGGCTGGACCTTAATAAAGATAGACAGCTCCTTATCCTTGCCCTGATGAGCAGGAATCTCCATGCGCTACAGTAATGCCACTGCTATCAATAATGGCTGGGTGGCAAGTACTTCACTGGTTTGAAAGGAGATCACATGCGGCATCTGCTAGTGCCAGCCCATATTAAATGGGAAGATACCCTCAAGAATTCAGAGAGAATATTGCAGGAGAAAGTAGGAGGCATGCATCCTCTAACTCAAAGAGCAACCACAAGAGAGCAAAACAAGGGCGGAAAAAAAGGCATCCATTCCTGCATCGTGATGTTTGATCATGTGAGTGAAAGGCAAGCATAGGTGTGTGAAGAGCGATGAGGAGAAACTCTGATTGGGACACGCCCCCCCCAAAACCCTCTCCTCCATCAACCCCCATCATCGCTCTAGCTCAGCCAATAAGCAGACGGTCTTAATATCCCACTCCTCATGCCAGACACACGCGCACAAATGTGCACATGCACACACTGAAATGATGAGAAAAATGTATTGAACTCCCAAAACCATCATTAATCTAAACTCCGGTTCCATTAGGGAAGATTCAGCATAATTAGTTTTGCATGTTTTCTGTGTGAGTGTGTGTGTGAGACGGCGAAATGAAGAGTGTGTTTTAGTGTGTGTGGGTGTAGTTTGAGTTATGAGTTAATGATATTAGATTGTGTCGTAGAGACTGAGGCTTCCCTGGTGATCTGCCATGCTGAACATGGGTTTGCCATTATTGCATTTCACAAAGAGACAAAGGGAAAACTCAATCAGGTGAAATGCAATATTAATGCCGCTGTATGTGGAACTTTATACCATGTGCTTAGGTTGTTTTGTATGCGTTTGTGGAGATCCTCTGCTGTGAGGGCTAATATTGAATCATGTTGTACCATTAGATAATTACACTTTTGCTCTGGGAGGTAACCCCCCCCACTCCCAGTGAGTATCCATGTGATGCATGCTTGACTGTACATGAGCATGATGGTGTTTGCTCTCGTGTGTGTGTGTGCAGTGGTTTTTTGCAAGAGCCCGTGGAGGATAATTCAAGCCAAACTGCTTCACAAGGTTGCCCTCACAATGAACATAAAAAATATTGTGCATGTGCAGAAATGGTGGTGAACTCCTGATATGACCCATGGGACTTGGATAGAGGCAGTGTGCCGATAATGCAATCTGGAACAGGAAGTAGGCCTGGGCCGGGCTACAGGCACCTCACTCATTTGCCGAAATGTCACATTGACCGTCTGACAGCATCTGGGTGGGTTAAGTCCGGCTTTTATCTATGTCCAACTTTTCACTTCTGCTGATCTAAGATGCATGGATGTTGGATCAAGGGTGCCATTTCTGATGCTAGTTTTCACTCTCTGCTTTCTACAATAATTTAGTGAATCAGAATCAGAAATCAGAATCAGAATCAGAAACAGGTTTATTGCCAGTACGTTCTCACATACAGGAATTTGCTTTGGTGTCTTGGAGCAAACAAATATGAATATAAAAATAAGTAAAAGAACATAAAATTAAGTTAAACCTTATGTTAGGCGCACACACACACACGTCTTTTTTCTGAATACAAGATGCTGGCGTATTGGACCATCGGAAAGCTGAGAGAAACAGTTGTGCTGTTGGGGTCGCTGGGCATCAGGGTCGAGCTAGGCTTCTGCATATACGCACAGTAAGCAATTCATGCAAGAACGTAGACATGCACACAAGTATGTATGTGCGCACACACAATGCTGGTGGGGCAGCTCATACATATTGAGCAGGTACCTCTGGAAGCATGATTTAAAGCATCTCAATTATGAATCTGGTCAGATGTGTGTGCGCACAGCTCACTGCACAGCCAAAAATCTTTTTTAAATTTTTTTAAAAAACCCGACACAGCATGACCAGGACTGAGCCGGGGCTCTGCAACCAGGGAGATAAAGGAATTACTCACAAGCCCTCCCCTGTGAGATAGTGCCCGTACCCTCCGAATGATCGCACCGTTATGGTTACTGATTGGCTTTCAGCCGGCAACTGATCACATCGCCACGGTTACTGATGGTATTACCAAGGTAACTGATCACTTTGTCATGGAGATGCTGCTAGAAATGCGAGTGGGATGAGGACCCACTATTTATTCCCCTGCAAACTGCGTGTGTGTCCTTAAGATTTTTCTGGTTAAGGATAAACAAT